>JAYKKT010000023.1:117500-253635 GCA_036023115.1 Brasenia schreberi | reverse complement strand
GATACATCACCTACCTGCTAGTTGTGGGGTGGCGGAAATGTGGTTTCTTGGAAGAGCTTTCCTAAGTGAGACTACTGAACTTAGGAAAGAGTGCAGAAGCAGCGGGCTATAGCTCTGGGCATGTGTGAGGGATTATTGCTCAAGTCCCTAATGTGGGAACTAGGCCAAGGAGTTGAAAGGCCACTACCCCACCAAGACGTAGGGGTAGGGTAGGGGCCCGTGATAACAGAGCTGCCATACAACTTCCAATCCAGTATATCATGAGAGAACCTTGAATATAGATAGATATGGACAGCCATTTCATAAGAGCAAATAGAGATTGAAGCTTATCTCATATTCAAAGTCAAGAACAGCTAGCAGACATTCTGACTAAAGCTATCAAATAGAGGGAATCTCAATCAGAAGAATTGTTGGCGAGTTGGAACTAGTTTAGATCTTTCCCCCAGGGAGAGGGCTTGCATGAGAGAAAGTTCTTATTTGGGGGGGCTGACGCACTCTTGTAAACACACTTAATAGGGCTGAGCCCTAATCGTAATATGCTGATTTTTCCGCCTCCAACTCTTTTCTCTCTCGAATCTTTCCTGACTTCTGCCTTCTTTCATTCCGTTCTTTTCACCATCGTCGACGCAACCATCTTTTATTCTCACACCTATTCTTCCTTGAAATTGGCTGATGGTTCATGTACACCCTCCTATAGTAAGGGAAAGGAAGTGTGAACACCTGCCCCTCAGTCCTGAATGTACCTGAAGTTGGCGTGGGCCGCGCGCGCACTACTAAAGGTGGTGGTGGTGCGGTGGCTACTCCCACGGTAGGCCCATAGTCAAAAGTCAAGGGAGCCCTGCCCCAGCCCCCACTATCAGGCTCCTGCTACTGTCAGGCTCCCACGGGGCGGTAGCGGGCCTGTCAATTTGCTTTCTGTGAGTTCATTGACCTTTCAACTCACTCAGAACTATAAGCTGGATCTGAGGACGGGTAGTCAGGCTTACACCCACTAAGAAAATGCGCTTACAGTAGCACTCCCACGGGGCAGCCGTGCCGTGTCGCCTGACTGTAGTCCGCTTATAACGGCACTATAGTTGGAGGCCCCCACTAACACTAAAGCTACCCTTACAGTAAGGCTACCGCCACGTGGGAGTAGCCGGTTCGCGGGAGGACGGTGACATTCTCCCCCGCCTAAACCGTTGACGTCCACGGCAACGCAGCACGCTGATGATACTCCCGCATCTGCTTCGGAAAGGATCGTAAGCTTCTTCTCCCAGCTCGCATCTTCTTCGCCATAGCCCTTCCACGAGGTAGCGCAGGATGTGTCCCCTTCTGTCCATGGTGTGATCCAGGATGTAGTCTACCTCCTTTGCTCCAGGTGTCCTCAGGGGCGCTAACACAAAACCCGCGTCGGTTGGTTGCGGTCCGCATGCTCTATGTCTGGATGGTATGTCTTCATCTTGCTCACATGGAAGACAGGATGCGTCCGGTCCGGTATGTCCAATTTATATGCCCAGTTCCCTACCCGCTTGATGATTGTGTAGGTACAAAGGGGAAATTAGCCTGAGGGCCCCCACCTGAAACTCGACAGCGCGCCGCCGGCCCATTTCTTCATTCGCGCCGCTGCCTTCACAAGGAGAGCATGAGCGATGTCCTGCCGTAGATCCGCACAAAAAGTGTGGGCAATTGGTGTCTTGCCCGAATACCTTGCAAGAGGCGGTGTCTGCGGTTGCTGGCCTGTCGCCAGGGGCTCCGTCCAGTTTACTCGCGGAGCTGCAGGTTGTAAGAGAACTATAGGATGCGATGTCGAGCCATTCGGTCCAGTCCTCCTGGTTGGCACGTACGTAGTGCCGCAGATACTCCTCAAGTAGAGCGTTGATCCGCTCCGTCTGTCCATCAGACGCGGGGTGAGAACCTCCGACCGCCTAACTTCTTCTTTCCAGAAGTTGCTTGTGAAGCGCGGTCGCTGATAATGTTTGCAGGAAGTCCCCATTCACCACGTTCTTGACGAAGAGCTCCGCGGTGCGCTCGGCCGTGCAGTTCATAGGGGCAAAGACCCCGTGTCTAAGTAGAAGTCCACTATAACAACTAAAGCAGGACTGGCATCCGTTGGACTTCGGCAGGTTCAAGATGAAATCCATCGAGACACTCTCCCAAGGCCGGCTTGGCACAGGAAGAGGCTCCTGCAGTCCTGCAGGTCGCTGATTGTCAGTCTTGTCTTGCTGGCAAATCAGACACGTCCGCACGTCAGTCTCCACGTCGTCGTTCATATGCCTTACTTGTAGGCTCGCTCCACCAAGACGAGCGTCCGTTCCATTCCAGGATGGCCCGCCCAAGGCGAGTCATGGCATTCCTTCAGGATGTCCCTTCGCAGATTGTCAGTGCGGGGTACGTAGATCCGTCCCCCTTTTGTCAGCAGCAGATCGTCTTGAACCCAAACTGGTCTTACCCTCACAGGGCCTTCAACTCTTTGGCCACTTCATCGTTCTCCAGCCGGCCACTCCCACGGGGCGGTCGCATAGGCAACACTGCTATAGTTGCACTAACGAACGAGCCTTTGACACCTATAGTCAGAAGTAGCTTACCTGGCAGTGTTAGTGGGCTTTCACCGCCACGTGGGAAAGGCAAGGCAGCCGCCCCCAGACGCACTGCCAGGTGGTAGGGTGGTAGGGTCGATCAATTGACAGTCGTTTAGCCAAGCCTGGAATCGGCGACATCTTCCAAGGTCCACCTCCGCCTCTTCACTGCGTTCAGCCAAAAGCGCCACTTCACTAATTTAACTTCACTGAACTTCGTTCAGTCCAAGTCAATTTCGCTTCGCTCAACCTAACTCCTAAATCAGAACGTAGTTCATCAAACATTTCGCTTCGCCAAAAGAACACTTCGTTCACTGTAGTCAATTTCGCTTCGCTCAACAAAACACTCCAAAATAACACTATCGTTCATCAAAGATTTCGCTACGCTCAACTCACGCCTTACTATCAGTTACAGGTAAGCACCCTTTATGTAAGCCCCCCCCTGCTACTGGCCGCTACTGTAAGCACCCCCAGCACTACAGGAAGCCCCCCTTACCGCGCTTACAGTAGCGGGTGCTGAAGGCCAGGGCGTTGGTAGCACAACCGGGGGTGCTTACCGCTACAAAATCTTAGTGGGCGCAACGGTTACAGTAAGGTGACTGGTGGGCGCGGGGAAGCAAGCTTGTTCAAGCTGTCAATCAATCAATATCTCTCCCACGGGGCGGCGGTAAGGGTGGGTAGGTCTATCTAGGCTATATCGAATATATAAGTAAGCCCTGGCAGTGTTAGCGGTCAGAAAGCTGGCAAGAGCTAAATCAAGGGCCTTCTCTATACTCTGTCGGTCCAGTCGAATTACTTTCCGTCCAACCAATGTCAAAGCCCAACAGCTAACAGTAAGTGGGAGTTTTCTGACTGCAGCCAAAAAAAGAGTGACGGGCCCTTGCCATAGGACCTCTCTCGGTCAGTCTTTCTGCCTTCGTGCAATCCCATTGTTGAATGAATATCAGTGAAGCAGTATGTATTCATACCAGCCAGCCAAGTGCTCTGACGCCCATTTCCTTCTTTCCATCTAATCTATATTCTCTCTGACGGTTGAATAATGTATAGTCGAAGTCACCTTTTCCTAAGTCCATTAGGAACCATTAGGAAGGAAGTCGCAAGCTTGTTCACAAGGGATCTTCTTTTTTTAACCGTCCCAAGGGATAGAAAGTCTTGGACTCCGAACCAAGCCAAGTTCTTTTTTCTTGGGGCCATGTCAGCGTGCAAACGCATACTCACCCAAAACTCGCAAACCGCCTAGCCTACCGCTTTCACCTCTACTCCACCTCCCCCTACCCTACCTACTATAAGGGGCGTGGTTGGTTAGCGAAGTCTTTCCAACTCCGTCGAATAGTTTCACTACTCCCCCTTCTGTCAGTCAGTCCCGTCCCTCAAAAGATTTGAGAAGGTCGCCCACTAACACAACCACCTTTTGTAGTGCGCCCACTAACACAAAAGGTAGCGAGCGCCCTATAGCCAGCCCCCACCACCAAGGCGCACAAGCGTCGTCTGTCTGAAAAGAAAGATACCTTTCTCTGGTATGGCGCAGAGACCAAAAGGACTAAAACGAAGACCGTCAGTAGAGTCTTCTGTGACCTCACCAATGTCGCTAGCTTATCACCGCCACGTGGGTCCCACGGGGCGGTAGGATGTGATAGACTAACTACCCACGCCCCACGTCGGAGGCCCCGCTACTGTAACGCCACCCCCTGACAGTAGCGGCGCCACCACCCTTACAGGAAGGTAGCGGTGAGGCCCCGTGGGTACAGTAGGGAGCGAGGCGAGGCATGCCGCCCTGGCCTTACTGGTTTGTAAGGGCATTTTTGTAAGCCTTTTGTGTTAGTGGGCACTACGCCGGCCCACTACTAAGATAGCGGTAATAGGGCAGTGCTAGTGCAAGCGGCGGCAGGCGGTTAGTCTTTGACTTCGCAAACTCGAAGGAAGGATCCATCCTACCTACCTATAGTGGAGCAGATGGACTTATGACTTGATATGGTCACACCGCCCCGTGGGTTCTATCAAAGTGACTTTGATAGCCACACGACGATCGGCGATTACGACGTCATCACCACGCGTATCTGTCAAAGCCAGGTACACCCAACGCTTTCACACCTTTGGAAGGGTAGGGGCCAGGAACCGTAGTAACCTAACGGTTGTCCGGCGGACAACACACGTTCTCAAGGCTCTGAAGTAGGCATACTTGACCTTACCTTACTCTTGTGTTGGCATGTGAGCTCGGGTCGGTAGTCTTGTATTCTTCGATAAAGCAGCAAGCAAGCGAGAAAGCCAGCCCTCTCTTTCGATAACATATCGAATAGAAGGCCAGCACCCTCTCGGAAGGAAGAAGCTTTTCTTCGTTTTTCCAAACGAACCCTATAGCTCACTTATAACAACCTCGTCTGCCCAGCCCTTCTTCTTTCAAAGCTAGCTTTAAGTGCGGTTTCCGCGACGGCCAAGAAGACAGGAATCCCAACGGTTGGCCGGTAGCAAAACGAATGAGACGGCCGAGTCGACGAGATCGAAGACGAAGTCGTTCTTCCAAACCGGGCAATGAAGCGCGACAAATGCGGGTTCCTTCGCCTCTTCTTCTATGGGTTGGGTGGGTGGTTTCTCGACCGTACAAAGCCAAACGTGGTTCTGCTTCGAACGGTGATCCGTCTATTTCCAATGGTGATACCCGGTCCACCGGTGATCTGGTATGCCCTAATCCCTATTCACTCAATGAAAATTGATAGCTGGAATGGAAGGTGAGAGGTCTTATAGTGAAGGGCAATCAAAGTCCTCGACTCGTCTGTTATAGTTGTTGTCTGCTTCTGAGTGGAAAAGAAAAAAAGGTAGATCGATTCTGTTAAGGCGAAATGGAAACGAAACGGTGGGACTAGGGCCCCAGCCGTGCCTTTGGGAACCGTATTGATGTTAGTCTTGTTGCTGAATCCGATCCGTTTATTACGAGTGGTCTAATGGCTATCATATGCTAATAATCTATGCTATGCCTCACAGCTACTCTGCTAACATTAGTAGCAGCGATTCACCCTTTGGAAGGAAAGAAGTCCAGCCTGATGAACCTTGGTTACTCATTGGGGACTGGAATGTTTTGACTGATAGGCCGGGAGGACGTCCAAGATTTGAAAGACACTATCCGGCTCCCTCTTGCTCTTGGATCACAATGCACCGGGTTAACAGTAATGTCAGATCCAGTTGGGTCCTTTTCGGTTTAGAAGTGGACCAGGATAAGTGCAGGAGCATTGTTGAGAACTGCTGGACCTTGGCCCTCCGATGTTGCCTGTGACGCTAACTAAAGTCAGTCAAGAGAGTCGGAATGGAACCACAATGAGCTGGGTTCGATCTTTGACCAAAGGTCCGAAGCCGAATGCTTTATATGAATGAGCAACCAAGAGCCTATGGTGCAGCCCATGTCTCATTCAATCTCTTGATCAGGATGGATCCATCATCGAGAATAAAGAGGCATAGCTCAAGAAGGAGAGAGAGAGATGACCGTGCTGCCCTGGGCCAGGCTCCCTTCCGGCCGGCGGGCGATTCTTGAAGAAGCTTTGACAACTGTGGAATGCCCGCCCTTTGTCCTGAGGTTGGAGGGCAATGAGGCAGACCAGCATTCCGAAAGAGAGAAGATTCCGGGATACGGGGGGGAAGGAAAGGGGGCCTCCTAGAAAACCCGCCGTCAGTGGAGGAGAGAGGCGATGTAGCCCTTTGCACAAAGGAGTCGTCGAAGCGATTCCTTGCTGCAATGTAAGGGAGGGCCCTCCGTCATAGAAAGAAGGGTGGACACACAACTGGACAAGATGGAAAAGGCGGAATTGCTTCATGCAGACTCACCGAAACCCTACACTCCACTATAAGCTCCTCCATAGAGAGTGAGGTTGAGGACGCCGTGGAAAGAAGAACTAAGAATTAACCACTGGGAAGGAAGGTTGGCCCTGATAAGAGGACCGCCTGGCCGTATCCTTCGCTTATTAGTATTAGCGGATAGAGATTTTCTTGGTTGATTGGTTGGTTGGAATGACTACTTCATAGTGCGATTTCAGTCAGCGGAAGACTATGGCCGAAGACCTTTGGAAAGGATAGACCACTACCTCGCGATTATAGAATGAATGGCAGGCGAAACCACGAAGGCGGTCCGCCATTAGTCGATCGAATAGCTGCTTGGATTGCCTGATCTTCCTTTATTAGACGAGACGACGGTCGAAGAACTAATAGAAAGAGATGACGGCAAGGCAAGTGCGAGGGTCAAAGCTCGCCTCTGTGTCGAAAGGCCCGCTATTCATTGTATTGAATGGGGGTCAAGGAATTAATGAAAATGAATTGGGGACCCATGGTCCTTGGATGGTGGCGCAAAGACTGAGGGGAGGGAGGAGAACCCAATGGTGCTTTTCCCAAGGTAGTGGGCGGCGCAACATCAGGAGTGAGAGCGAAGTCCAACTCGTTTTGAGATTTAGCGAGCCCCCAACCAGTGAACGGTCTAGCTGACATCACTTCTCGCTCCCATTTCGTGACGTAAGGAAGAAACCGTCAGAGGCAGGACCGAAGGAGACTCAACCAGACTATCTGTCAGCAATGGAAGGTGTTGAGAGCAGGATAAGAAGCCGGGGGTGGTGCGCCATCGACATGGGGAGCACAGGTCAATCAGGAAAGGGGCAGGGAGGCTACAGAAGTGTTGACAAATGAGGAGAGAATTCCTGACTGTTGAGCCTCAGTCACTCTATGAGGATTCAGGTGTGGAACTGCGGAGGAGCAGGCAGCAGAGAGTTTGCGAGGGCGGAGCGGCTGGGCAAACCGTCATGTAGTTGCGGCGGATCTGTGGTCGAAAGGGGAAAGCTTGCTTGGGATTTCGATCGGATTTCAGAGGCCGCCTTGACTTTAGTAGTAGCAGCAGTAGGCATCCGTGTGGAATTCAGATTGGATTGCTATCCAGAGCCAGGCTATAGAGATCCATCCTCACTCAGTTCATCCATGTAAGGGTCTCAGAGAAAACTTGAATGGTACCTGACACTATGCCAACCCACATGAGGGGATAAGGAGAGAGGCCTCGGCAGCGCACTATTGCTGATGATATGCAAGTCCTTCAGTGTATAGCTGGGGATTGAAATGAGATCGCTCTGCCCTGACCTGGCAGTCTTAGTGGGCCGCTACAGTCAGGGCGGGCGGTAGGGGTTGCGGTAGCGGTGGAGCCGAGGTGTCGGCGACAAAGTGCAAGATGTTCCTGGATAAATGATTGCAAGCTTATTTATATGATGGTGGCGGAAGGAGCACCACTATAGGAGTAGGGGGCCTAGCCTAAGTGGCCTGGGATAGGGGCAGGGCATTGTGCAATGCTGAGTGGTTTTCGCATTGCAAGGAGGGGTCCAGTCCTCTTCAACAACTTCAATAGATTCAGGTAATGGAGCATACCTTACTGTAGCGGGCAGCCGACCCTCGGAGGCAATGTGGCTGAACCTCTTTCAGTCGTTTTTTGGAGGAGCTTCTAGTGGCGGAAAGGGTTTCGGGTCCAACAGATGTTGGCTAATCTGACACCTCTTTTGAAAAGATGGAACCACTATAGGAAAGGTGGCCATATTCATAGAAGGAAGCATAGAATGCTATCTAAAGGCAGATCAGCTTTCACCACGGGACGCTTCCGTCAGAAGCGTCAGCGTAGACTGAAAAAGGACTTGCAAGATCCGCTTGAGGAGGAAGGCCCACGTGGCGGTTGAAGAAGTCGCGACTGGATCACCAGACCGAAGTCAGACTACCACGCCACGCGATTCGGCGAAGAAGAAAGGGAATTTCTATTCTTCGGTATGAGGAAGGGCAGAATGAAAGAGAGAGGTCAATTGTGGTAGACTGAAGAAAAGAGCTATTTACAGAGGGCCTGTGGATCTCAACGGATGTGGCTTCGACTATCTTTCTTTATAGGGTCAAATAATGCATTGCACGAAAGGCCCCAGGAGAAGATGGCTTTCCAGCGGTCTTCTACCAAAAGAACTGGGAGGTTGTTGGAGGCCGGCTTATTGAAGATATATGGAAGGACAATGCACTCGTGGGGGACCTCGACCCTTCTCACCCTCGTGCCGAAAGCAGAGTACATGTCCCTTACCTGAAATGTGTAATATGCTGTACAAGTGTGTGACCATTTTCTATAGTGGTAGTCAACCGGCCTTATAGTAGTGGCCACGTTGTCCGTCTTCACGACCTTCCCCAGGAGGCGCCATAGGCGAAGGCAGTGCACTACGGCCTTCCTTCTCGTGAACGGATCCGATCCTTGAGCTTCCGGCTATCTGAATGGGGTGCCCCTCCTGAGTCACCCGCCCAATGCAAAAGATGAAGCATCCGTTTGCACCTCAAACGGCTTCGTGTGATCGTCGCAACACGGGCTCGCTCGTCACCGCCTCCTTCAATCCGTCGAAGGCCTCCTGGCAGGCAGCGGTCCACTCCCAGGCTCGCCCTTTCTTCAGTAGGTCCGTCAGAGGGGCAGGCGGCCGAACCGGCGGACCTACTGAAGAAAGGTGGCCAGCCCAAGGAATGACCTCAAACCCGTCAGGTTGGTTGGAGCAGTCTTTGATCGCGCAGATCTTCCTCTCGTCCATCCGGCCCTTACCAATCACATGCCCGAGGAAGTCGATCGTAGGTTGCCCAAAGAGGCACTTCTCCCGCTTGACATAGAGGTCGTTCTCCCGCCTTGAAGACGGTCCGCAGGTGGTTCATGTCTTGCTCCATTGAGTCGCTGTAGACCACTATGTCATCCAGGTAAACTACCACGAACTGATCCAGGAAGGGGTAGATCTCAAAGTCTTCATCAACGTCGAGAAGGTCGCTGGAGCATTCGTCAGCGGCAGAACGATGAACCGTAGTACCGGTCACGCAGGTTGTCTTATATGCGTCCCCTTCCGCAATGCGCACCTGCCAATAGCCCGACCGCGGATCCAAGAACACCGTAGCCTGCCCAAGCTGATCGAAGAAGTCCGCGAGAAGAGGTTCTTCTTCACAGTCACCTGGGCCCGGTAGTCCACACTACTTCGAACCGTCGTGCTTCGTCTGAAATAGCACAGGAGCACCGAAGGGAGCCTTTGACGGTCTGATTATACCTGCTTCCAGCATCTCGTCCTGCTCTCGTCTGAGTTCCTTTTGTTCTGCGGGCGCCATGCGGCCCCGGTCGCTCCAGGCAGCAACTCGATCTTCAGGTCTACCTCCCGCCTAGGAGTTCTTCGGGAGCTCGGCGGGCATGACATCTCCGAACTCCTTCAACACGGCGTCCAGCTCGGGAGGCACCCCGCCGCCACTCCTGATCTTCCTTGGTCCGAACTGCCACTAGATAAGTAAGTGGCTTCTCCTTGCTTGAGTCCCTGAAAGAGCTGAAGGGCAGAAAGAGGGCCCGTGGGCTTTTGCGCGGCGCCTTGGCAACACAGGGCGATGATCCCTCCACGATAGCAACGATGTTGTGGCGAGGCCGCACCTCCGCTCCACTCTCTCTCTTCAACTCCCAAGATGACCCGGAAGTCGTCCATCGGGACCACAGAGAACCCTTCCCACTCGGAACTCGGATCGGCACGTCTACCGCCTCCCCCTCAATGGGTTTGGACTCCGAGTTGACCGCCTGAATGCGGCTCTCTCTCCGCACATACTTCCCAGTCGATTCGCTTCTTCCTTCATCGCATTTACCCGTCGCATCGCCACGACCTGGGTTAGGTTCGTCCGCAGCATCCTCACGTTGAGCCGCAGACGCACGGCCCTCTTCCTTCTTCTTCGGACACTCTCTGGATCTGTGTGGCCCTCCGCATAGCCAACACTGAAGCCCTTGTGAACCGGATGATGGCCGATGTCCGTGATTTCGGCCGTCAGACTGATTCGCCGAGGCCCTTGGTGTCTCGGCGTTGATCACCTCTTTTCCTGCTCTTTCTTTCAGGGTTTCGGACCAGCGGTTGTCAGCCAACCGCTCCGCTGCCGCCCGCGTCAGGCTGAAGACAACGTCTGCGGATTCACTCGGCGGACCGGCTACGAAGGCATGAGCATGAGCAAGGCACTGTCAAGGCGCGGCGCCCAAGGCCTTGGCCAGAAAGTTGAACAGCCTGTCCTGTGGCCCCATCGTCTGATGATTCAACATCAAGGACTGGAACTCCTTGATATATTCAAGGATGGATCCTGTCTGCCTCAGGTCCCTTCCTTCTCGCCACATCCTCAGTCTTTCGAGGGCCCTCATTTCCTTCCGTCGTAGGTCTCGATGTCACAATCCCCCCTTTCGATCTCTTCCATCTTGCGTCTCCACCAAAGGAAGAAGGCAGAATCCGCGTTGAAGGTGGCCGCCGTCGCCATCTTCTGCTCCTCATCCTCCAGGTTGCCAGCCTTGATGTAGAGGTCCAAGTGGCACGTTCTCGAGGGTCTTGCTGTCTCGTACTCCCGTCTATGGTTTCGGTCCAGCAACTTTCACCTTGGGGGCCCCCACCATTCGCTAGCTTCCGCTCGACGTCCTGCAGACGAGCCTGACGCATCTCTTTCATTCATCCCAATCGGGCATTCACCGATGTGTCTCCCTCATGCAACTCATCGGCTATCTGGTCGTTGACAGTCGCTGCTCGCTCCAACGACCGCTGTCAGGCTCCTGACGCCTTGTCAGTCTCGCTTCAGTAGAACCGGCGTCCGCGCGCCTGAATCTTCTTTTTCCGGCCATCACCGGCACCTCCGTAGTCATCTCTGAACTTCCGTCCGCAGTAGTTACCCCCTCGTCGACACTCGTACTCAACGGGTCAAGTCTCCCCTCCCGACCGCTCTGATACCAAAGTTGTCACGCCCGTCCTGCCAATTGCTTGGCAGATGGTCGAAACGTGACCGGCGCTGTCCCCCGAAACTAGGCCAGCCTGAACCAAGGTCGCAAGTCGGTCTTCGGAAGCAAGTGAGCAAGTTCGCAGCAAGAGAATAGAGAGAAGCAGAAGACACTACCCAAAACGCAGAGTATATTGAATGAACAAAGGGTGCGTGTCCCCGGCACGCTTACAATCTCCGTTGGGGTAGCTTACAAAAAGGTAGAAAAGAAAGGCGTGAGTTGAGCGAAGCGAAATGTTTGATGAACTACGTTCTGATTTTGGAGTGTTTTGTTGAGCGAAGCGAAATTGACTTGGACTGAACGATAGTGAAGAGCTAAAAGCCTGAGCGTAGCGAAGAGATTAAAATATACAGCTGAGCATAGCGAGTGCAGCGCTTACAGTAACGTTCAAGATAAGAACGAAGTGAAGAGCTAGAAAGCAGTTGCGCCTTGCTCCTATAGTGCAGAGAAGCAAGGAAGCGCCTATAGTGCTAACAAGCTATGCTATGAAGCTATGAAGCTAAGTAGCGCCACTAGCTGGCGTGCTGCTAAGATGCTAAGTTGCTCGCCTAGGCGAAGCCCTACATACACTATAGGCAAGGAAGCGCTAGGAAGCGAGAAGTAGATTCAGTAGAACTGCTAGGCTTAGCGCACTATATGAAGCTAAGTAGCTATGCTGCAGCTAATAAGCTATGAAGCTAAGTCAAAGCAAGCCAATCAGCTATGCTCCAAAGCCAAGAAGCTATGCACTAAGTAAGCTATGAAGCACTAAGTAGCGCCAAGAAGCTAAGTCAAAGCAAGCCAAGAAGCTATGCACTAAGTAAGCTATGAAGCACTAAGTAGCGCACTAAGTAGCGCCAATCAGCTAAGCAAAAGAAAGCGGGAGTAGAGGTTGAAGCCAAGGAGTTAAGTGCAGAGAAGCAAGTCAAAGCTAAGTTGCAGCTCCTATACGCCACACTGCCAGGACCTTATAGTAGTGGCCCACTAACACTGCCAGGTGAGGGCGCCACACTGCCAGGTAAGCTACCCCTACCTCTTTAGTAGCGGGCCCACGCCACACTGCCAGGTTGAGGAAAGCGGGGCTCCAAAAGCAGGGCTTTCTGTTGCCCCCGCAGTAGAAGCTTCTTATGAATGCCATGCCATAGTTGAAGAAGGGGACAGAGATCCGGTGGACTAGTCTTTTTCTTAGTTGTGGGACTGAAGGAGAAAGAAAGGGGAGGGCTTTGGCTCTTTCTTGTGCGTACGAAGTCTTCAAGCTTTCAACGCCCATACCCGGCGGCATATTCCTCTTACTGTAGGAGGCTCTTACTGAACCACTAAGGGATAGCCTTGATGCCTTGATTCAGGGCTTTGCCTTTGCACTCATAGGCGAAGCTACGTGCCCTGACAGATTGGGTCTTGGGTCATCAGTTCTTGAGCCCCTATGAAGAAACCAACTATTCCTCGTACACTATGGCAGCTATGGCATCCGAGAGCGCTGTCCCCTTCATGTTTAGATGCTTCCTGTACTGCTCTAGATTTCATAGTACTAGTTAGTTCATCCGCCCTCGCTTACTTGCCTGCTGGACATAGACTTAGTAGTCCCACGTGGCGGTAACGCTTTCTTTCGCTTGTCTGGTATCTTTCAATCACTGTTCTGGTCTTCCTGGTCAATCACCATTGATCGACGAGTGACTGAAGGGGGCCATGGAGTGGACCGACTATCTACTTAACCAACCGCGAAAGGGAAAGTCAGAGAGGTCGCGACTGGCTATCGAAGCAGATCAAAGTTCTGCCTCTTCACTCTCGTTATAGAAGGCATTCCGTCAAGCAGCATGGGATTCTTCTTACTAAAAGCTGGGCAAGACACCACTAACGGCATAAGGCACTTCACTGCAAATAGCGGAAAGGATGGAGCTCTTTTCTGCCATCCGCTCTTCAAAAAGAGACCTTTGACTTGACGTTTGGCTACCATAGTGCCGCTACCACGGGCTGCTTATATGAGCCTTGCGACTGATAGTAGATTGGGAGCCCCGGGGGAGAAGAGGATAGGAAGTAGGCTAAGCGATAGGAAAACAGTAGGTGCGTAGAGCTGAGCGTAGCGAAGAGAAGATCATTTAAGCTGAACGTAGTGAAGCGTGTTTTATAAGCCTGAAAACCAGCCGCTGATTGGCGCTACTTAGTAGCTTTGACTTAGCTTCTTGGCTTAGCTGATTGGCGCTACTTAGTGCGCTACTTAGTGCGCTACTTAGTGCATAGCTTCTTGGCGCTACTTAGCTTCTTAGCTTTGACTTAGTGGCGCTTCTTTGCTTCACTATAGGCGCTTCTTGGCTTCTTCGCTCCTTGCTTCTTTTCTTTTCCCTGCTAAAGTTCATAGCTTTCTAGCTCTTCACTTCGTTCAGGAGAGAGAGAGATTGAGGCGCGGAAGAGCTTTAGAAGGGAAACGAAGTTCAGTGGCCTTAAACGGGATACTGTAGGATACGGGATAGGTTCACAGTTGGCGAAGGGCCCTAGGCAAACTACTCTCCCAGCCATAAATACATACCTATAATATTACCCCGCTAATCCAACCCGCCTCCTCCCCGACCCCAACTCCCTACACCCCGAATTCGAATTGGTTCGGGCACCTTCAATCGGCGTGACGAGCAGTTGGCTGGCTCGCTAGTGCTGGCGGTTCCGTTGGGTTGTTGGCGTGGTAGTGGGGTTGTGTGCTTTTGATCCCTGACTCCCGTAGCCTACAGTTCTCCTATCCGTCCGTCCTTAGCTTCCTCCCAAGGCCTACAGTTCACCTATCCCTACTGTTCACCTATACGCCCACGCCACACTGCCAGGATCTACTAGAACTTCAAGGAAGTAAGGCAAGCATTATCAGCTTGGCGCCCGCGTGTAACGCATGCCTATAGGGCGCTATAGGTGAGCCCCCACCACCACTATAAGTAGCTGCCTATAGTGCACCCCCAGTAAGTAAATGACTTGTTTTGTTAACCGGCCACGGTGCGGTAAGGCACTTTACATAAAAAAATCGTCAGGCTGTAACGCAAGGCTCCTGCTACTGTCAGGCTCCCACGGGGCTACCTATAGGCTAGTAGAGGTTGACCCCCGGCCCTACTACAGTGCCTTACTCGCGGTGCCTCCACTGCTACCGCGTCTTAAGTAGTGGGTCTAAGCTCCCACGGTGCGGTAGCGGTCGCCTTATATCTTCAAGTAGTAAGGTGGTAGGGTTGCTATTGTAAGCTACTGTCAAAGCACTCGCACCTTACCCTCCCAGACGCACAAAAGGTAGCGGGTAGCGGTTGATAGTTGCTTTGCTCGCTCGTTCGAAGGAGCGAGTCTTTGACAAAGCGAGTGCTTGCTTTGAGGAAAACCACTTTCTAAATTACTGCAGATCGACATCGGAGGTGGCCTCTTCTCCTAATTTGAACTAGCACCGACGGTTGTTTTAGGCGCCTTGGGTCCTGACGAACTCGCATTATCCCTTACCCGGTTCACTGTAGGCGTAGGGTATCAAAGATATGCTCCATCCTCTTTGGATTCCGTGGGTCTTTAAGGAGCTTCCAGTAAGTGTAAGCGACGCGCCGGTAGCCCACTCTGCAGTGGTACTGGTCTTTCACCTACTCAGTCTGAACTTGAAATCACAGTTATCCATGAGCCGTCTTCCCTATGTGCCCTCCCTCTCTCCCCAACCTTTGACGTAGCCTTACTCCCACGGGGCTGCTTTTGGAGGTAAGCCCACTGCAACAAGGGAGCGCTCACCCGGAGGTGGCATAGGCGTAGGGTCAGCCGTCAGGACGCCGTTGAACCACTACATTGTGTGCTCACTTTCATCCTGGCGACAGAAGACTGGGTGGCGCACATGGGGTCAGACCCTTCCCACCTATGCATTCCTTCGGCGCCCTGGACACTGGCTATGCGGGAGTCTAAATTGCAATGGCTGGATGAGCCTGCTGTAAAGTGTTTCAAACTAACTGGCTGGATAGAAGTAGCTAGCATTGGCCCTACTGCGCGGTCACTCACGATCTCCTCAGGCCAGCATAGGTGGACCGACCCTACCGTGGCGTGGTGGCATCGATGGTTCGATCTTTCTCATGACCGGTACCCCCACTGGCGGTCAAATACCTTTCGTACGCTCGGCAGACAAGGATCTAACGTGGCCTGATGGACGAGGAGGGAAAGTCAGAGAGGTCGCGACTGCAGATCAAAGTTCTGTCTCTGAACTCTCGTTATAGAAGCTAAAAGGCATTACGTCAAGGAGCATGGGCTCCCGTGGGTTACTTATTGGCGTGGCCACCCACCGCGTCTACTATCAATGGGTAGGCGCTTCCGCCCGTTATAAGCGGATTCCATAAAGGTGGGCTGCTTACTTATGTGGGGTGCACTATAGGCAGCTACTTATAGTGGTGGTGGCGGCATGGCATCTGATAGTGAGTTACTAAGGGTGCCCTGTCAGTGTGGCGTGGGAGCGGCTCTACTCTTCTCCTATCCATTGGCCAACTGTTCTTTCTCCCAAGGGTGATATTAGGGGAGTTTTTATCCGAGGGTTGTATTTGGGGTTGGTATTGGAATTTAGGGTAGTCGGGAGTCTGTGTCGTGGAGTAGGTACGTAGGCCTGAACGAAGTGAAGCTACAGAGCAGCATTCAATGCATAACACATTTACTACTTACCTCTGATAGGGCCCAATGAAGAAAGCACGACAATTGTATATCGTCCAAGGAAGCAACCTACTTCGATCTTACTTCCTTGATCGAATGTGGTAGGTGCTGTGGTTGACACCGCTTAGTTCAGAAAGACCACTACGGCTGCCTAACCGCTGCACCCTGAAGAATTCCTGGAGTGCGGGAGGAGGGAAGGCTGACGCACCTACTACTCTTTATTGGAGAGTGGGCAAAGAAGTGGTATGTGTTAGTGACCTGCTTTAATGGAAAGCGCAATGCACCATTCTGCATGAACCTACTACTTCCACAAAGGGCTACTGTAAGCTTCACCCCTTATTTCCTGACTCCCACGGGGCGGTAAGGCCTTACCCGGATGTCAAAGGAGAGGTCAGGGTTCACTACCTCGTTAGCCCGAGTGCAGACGACAGCCAGCACAGCCAGTAAAGAAGAAAAGCATGATGTTTCAGCTGGCGACACGGGCCCCTTCTCCATCATGTTAGCAGCAAGGAACTTAGGCCACGCTGCGATGTCACGATTGAATTGGATCGAAGGAGGGTTGAACGTCTGACCACGCAGGGACGGAACGGCCAGAAACCGGAACGGCCGGTGATGGCAGCGATATCCAGGACAGTGGGGCTCATCATGGCGAACGGAAAGTGAAAGCGGTTTCAGTCAGACGACCAGGCATTTGAGTGCCCATAAAAAGATAGAGTAGCTTCGGGTCGTATACGATGGTACTACGGGACAAGATCACCATGTGAGCTTCCAATCCTAGGATTTTGACCGAGCAACCCTGGTAAGCCACCGGCGCATCATGAGTTCGCGGCCAAGCGCGGAGGCTCCCAGGGTGGGTCAAAGCAGTCGGCCTTTATCGGCATCTCGGTTTTTTCGGCATCGGAGGACCGTAACTAACGCCATCCTCCAATGGCGCCAGGACGTGCCCTACCGCTGAGATGCGACCATCAGCACCCTGGGCCGAGGAAGAATGACCCAGAGGCCATTCAGATCGGAAGGAAAGGAGAAGGTCGAACAAGACGAACAAAGGGGAACCGTGAACCAGGAAACGAAGATAACAAGTTGTTAATGAGCTTACAGACAACAAAGGTAAACTGGGAACATGAAGAAGAGATGACAAGGGAAAGTAAGAGAACACTCCCTTTTCCGGGGATCCATCAGCTTTTAATAGGGTCTTGAATAGAAGATGGATGGGAAAGATGACTATAAGCCTACCGCGCTTACAGTAGCGGGCTTACTGCTTTCGTGGGGGTCTGTGGCTCACCCATGTCCTAGAATTGGAGTGAGACGATGTTAGATTACCAGCGGCCTCATCAGAGTAATGAGCAAAGTCCACCTCAGATACCCAAAACAATATCCATTCTGAGAGAAAACCCTAGGGCGGTGAAAAGCCTAACAGGCGACCGAGAGTGAAGGATGAACAACGAGGACGAGGTCGATATCGAAGCGGAAACCCCCACCGCCCCCCAGATGATCGACAGAAGAATAAAGTAGCTCGTGGGTGAGCCAATGGTGAGTCGTCGGAATGCCCACTAGGTGGTCGAAGCCTTTCCTATTAGGATGCCCGGGGCGCAGACAAGGATAGAAAGAAAGGGGCCTTTGCTGATGACATCGGAGGTATAGATCTCTCTATGTTTGAGGCGGAAATGGACTGATTATTCTTCATCAGAGGAGGACGAACCCGACAACACAGAGGATCTTTCAGGGGGAAAGATTGGAGATGGAAATAGCGGAAGAGCTAGAAGCGAGAATAGCCAAACCATGGAGGAAAGCGGTGGTGGCCTTGGCTATAACGCATTCTGTGAGAAAAGAGCTCTGGCAGCGGAACTACAAGGTGATCGATCTGGAGCTGAACTACTTCCTGATCCACCCACTTCGATTCAGAAGAAGATTACACGAAAGCATTGCTGGGGGGACCTTGGAAGATATTTGGTATCTATCTTGACGTCCAGCCGTGGGTGGCGATTTCAAGGCTGAGGACGAGAAGATTACCAAAGGGGTATGGCCGGGATGGCGATCCATTTATATCACAAAAGCGTGCTCCGTGCGCTGGGCAACAAAGTAGGTAAGCTGATCAAAGTCGACTACCATACATCGCAGTCGGAACGGGGGTCTATTCATATAGCGCTCGTATTGCAATCGAGATCGACCTGTCAAAGCCCTTGCTATCACATTTCAGGTTCAAGGGCAAGAGGCAGAGGGTCGAGTACGAAGGGCTGGAAAATGTTTCCACTGTGGTCATGCGGGCCACTCCATTGAGAAATGCCCTACCAACCCTGTGGATAGAGTGAATGCGAAGGAGGCGGAAGGACCGAATAGTCACGAGGCTACCTACGGAAAGAAGAAATGTTCAAAGAGAGGACCAGAGGTATGGCCCATGGATGATAGCACAACGAAGGGGGAGAAGGAGCCATGTGCCTACAGAAGCTAAACCGAGAAGCGATAGAGCAAAGGGACTCCTTCCTCTTTCCAGGAGTGTCAAATTGAAGTCCTGGAGAGCCTGGAAGAGAAGCAAGGGGCCGCTGACCAGGGGGCCGATGCTGACAAGGTGACCCAGCAAGCTGGAGATGGTGAGGGAACTAGTAAACAGAGGGCTCTCACGGAGATAACTAAGCGTGAGAGAAGGCAGCCAATACAGAAAGCATCCAAAGAAGGGGGAGATGGTTATGATGGAAAAGAGTCAGGAAGGAAGCAGGAATACAATATGAATCAAGGTACCAGGGGAAGCATTAGAGGAAGGGAGCAGACTGGCCAGTGCAGCTGATATCGAGAATGTCAACCCGAATGTTATACCCATGATGGCCGATACTCAGAAAGCACTTCATTCCCCCCACTTTCTTCCATTTTGGACCACAACACTACACGTCAATCCCACGGGGCGCCCAGACGCAAAAAAGGTGGCCCAGACCTACTCCTATAGTGGTGGCAGTTGCAAGTTCAAGACCGCATTCAAGACCGGAAAACGAAGAGCCGCTACAGTAAGGGCTCCATCAAAGATCGGGTACTTCACAGGGCCTTGAAGGTGGGAGATAGCAAACACACTAATGGGAAACCACCGGATGTTCAAAAGATCGAAGAATTCGCTAGCAACTCAGCTAAAACAGGCCCGACAGGAGTTGCTGTCGGAGAACGTTTGGAGGAGATATGGCTACAATTCAATCAGGCAAGACTTCCCACTGCAGCTACTCAGGAGGAAGGGTCGCACGCCCAGCAGCTCACATGTTGGTGTGCCTCCCGCCCAGCCTATAGTGTTAGTGGGCTCTAAAGGTTTGCCAACAAATGGCTTGGAATTGTCAGGGGCAGTGGAGATACTGAAATGATATGAAGCGACTGCATGCTTTATCCATGTTGATACTCCATCAGACAAGGGTCAGTGGGATGGCAGCAGCCTATAGCCTATTCGGCGACTTAGCTTCCATCACTCGTTTCGCGTCGAAGCCAACGGGTTCTCAGGAGGCATATGGATCATTAAATAAGGTCAGACAGTCTGAAGGTGGACATCATCTCATTCTCGTACCAGATGGTGAATATGCGAATAGCAGGCTGGGGGATGCTTCGTCTTATCTGCAGTGTACGCGGATCCTTCGGCAAATCTCCGTAGATCATTTTGGATGGAGCTCCGTTGCACGCACAATCAACTCCCCATGGTGCTTGATAGGTGATTTCAACGCTTTTTTCTTTTCGCACCGCCCCGTGGGAGTAGCGGGTTGGTTTCCCCGACAGGGGAAGTCGTCCATGCATGTTATGGACGCAATGTATTAACAGGTGCGAACTAATCGACGTTGGTTTGAAAGGACCTATGTGGACTTGGCAGCGGGGCAATGTGCGGGATTGATTGGTTCGACCGAGCCCTGTGTAACCGGCCTCTCATGTTCGAGGAAGCAATAGTGAACCATCTCCCACGGGTGTTGTCTGATCATCGCCCCCTTTGATTGGCTGTCCAAAGAACAGGAGCTAGATCTGATCGTAGAACTCCACCGTTTAGCCTATAGTAGTGCCGCTGAACTGCGTTCAGTCTTTAGAAATTTCGCTTCGCTCAACTCACGTAATGCTGAACTTCGTTCAGGCTAAAGCCCTTCGCTACGCTCAGCTTATATAGTGTCGCTGAACTTCGTTCAGGCTTTAGCACTTCGCTACGCTCAGCTTATATAGTGTCGCTGAACTTCGTTCAGGCTTTAGCACTTCGCTACGCTCAGCTTATATAGTGTCGCTTCACTTCGTTCAGGCTTTAGCACTTCGCTACGCTCAGCTTATTTAGTGTCGCTTCACTTCGTTCAGTCTTTAGAAACTTCGCTACGCTCAGTTATTTAGTGTCGCTTCACTTCGTTCAGGCTTTAGCACTTCGCTACGCTCAGCCCTACGTCCCTTCACTATCGTTCAGTAAAATGTAGCCTACGTAAATTTCGCTACGCTCAACAAAACACGAGCTGAACTACGTTCAGAAAACATTTCGCTTCGCTCAACAAAACACTCCTAAATCAGAACTACGTTCATTTAAAATATTTCGCTTCGCTCAACAAAACACTCCTAAATCAGAACTACGTTCATTTAAAATATTTCGCTTCGCTCAACCAAACTCCAAAATAACACTGACGTTCAGCCAAGTCAATTTCGCTTTGCCAAAAGAACACTATCGTTAAGGCCTACGTAAACTTCGCTTCGCTCATCCAACGAGCTGAACTTCGTTCATCAAATACTTCGCTTCGCTCATCCAACGAGCTGAACTTCGTTCATCAAATACTTCGCTTCGCTCATCCAACTCCAAAAGAACACTATCGTTCTACAAATACTTCGCTTCGCTCATCCAACGAGCTTCACTGTCGTTCAGTATAAAACCTTCGCTAATAAATAGAAGGAGTGAACTCGGGCGGCTTGGGACACCTCTGCTAGCATGGTGGAGGGGTCGTTTGCAAACAAAGCCTCAGAGTGGAATAGGAACTCAAGAGTAGGTGGCAACATCTTCCAGAGGAAGAAGATACTTGACGCCCGACTGAGTGGTATTGAGAAGGCGTGAACTCACAAGAGTTCCCAATTCCTCTCTCAACTTGAAAGTGAACTACGTCACGAATACGAAACTGTGCTTAACCAGGAAGAGCAACCATAGGCTGGAAGCTTCAGGCGCATGCTGAGTGGGTCTTATTCGGGGACCGTAACACCTTCTATTTCCACCTTCAATACTGATTGAGGAAGAAGAGAATGCATGTGGGTGGATTGCTACTTCCGTCGGGACAATGGAACTCGGATGACAGAGATCGTCAGAGGCATGTACGTCACTGATACTCGACGCTCTATAGAGAAGATCACATACAGGCACCACCGTACCCAATTAGGGGCTGGGCCCTTACCGATCAAGAAGTTAGATCATTGGCTGCCGCTGCTTCCGAAACCCACGTGGCGGTACACGAGGCTTTGTTCAGCATGGCCCCCGCACCGGGAGAGGATGGTATGTGCGCAGGATTTTCTCAGTCCAGCTGGGAAAGAGTTAAGACTGAATTGTGTCGGTTTGTAAATGAAGGATTAACAGGACTTTGATGGATGCATCAGTTTGCAATATAGAAAGGATAAGACTAGTGCCGAAAAAGACCGCGACACCTATAACTAAGGCCGATAAGCCTCCTGCCAGTGAGATTGAAGGTGCTTATTCAGGTAATATCTAACCGCGTTAAGCCTTGTCTACCGAAACGGATTAGTAATACTCAATCCTCTACCGATTTCTAGTAGTTGTAGTTCCCGGGCGTCAAATTACAGATAACATCAGACTGTCCAAGAGGTTATGCATGAAATGAGAAGGTCTTTAAGTTGGGAAAAGAGGCTGGATGACAACCCAACCCACGGGGCGGTAGCGCCTTACTGTAGGGGGGGTAGCTAACACAAAAGGTGGACCCTCCCATCCATCAGTCTTCGATGGAGTTTCATCTCTGACACCTGGGCTTCCCAAATGAGATTATTCAAAGGGTAGTACAAGCATGGCAAGCTAGCAGTACGAGTATTACTATAGTTGGAATGGTCGCTGCACAGACGAATGAAAGCCATCTTCAGACCCCTAACTATTTGTACTCCGTATGGAGCGGTTGTCTAAGGGAATTGACAAGGCGGTGCAGGAAGTGGAAGCCAATTATCATGGGCCGAAATGGCCCATTTATGAAAAGCAGATGACCTGGTCTTGTTCGCGGAGGCCTCGGTGGCCCACGTGGCGGTGAAAGTCGGAGGTCTGACTTCAAGTGCCAGCTCCGGTTTGAAGGTGAACATCGCGAAAACGTCAGTTTGTCTATCAATGATAAGAGTTAACAGAAATCTGGCGGATAGAGGAAGAGTCGGGATTCAAGCTGACGGATGACCTGGGCCATTATCCGGGAGTCCCTTTGATACACGGCAGGAACAGCAGGAGGTACTTCCAAGACCTCGTGGAAAAGGTCCTTTAGTAGTGATTAAGCGGTGGGCATTACATTAGTGAACGCGGCAGTAATGTCGATTCCCACATACACACTACAAACTTGCATCATCCCGGTGAGTGTGTGTGAACGAATAGAGCAGTTGTGCCGGAACGGAATCTGGGGTTCTTCGAGGGAAGAGAAAAGAAAGTGAGAAGCTGGGACAAGGCGTGTTCACCTTCAGTAGGCGCTGGGGGCCCACGTGGCGGTATCGCTTCGGTATGTGAATGAGGCGGCACCCACTTCAAAATGCTGGAGATTCCAACATGAGCAGGAGGCTCTTTGGACAAGGGTGCTGGCCGGCTTATCTTATGGTGGCGGGGGGATGAGCGAACCGTGGATGGGAAAGGAAAGCAGGGACAGCTCCCCACTCTGGAAGGCCATGTGCGGATCTGTGCCCTTTGTTTTGCAGCAAACCGGGTGGGGGAGAGAGCAGTTCTTTGTGGTTCGATAGATGGATGGGTGAAGAGAGCATTACAGAGTTGCTATCCTGCATCATACCACCTGAAGTAAGACAGTGGAAAGTCAAGCACATAGCAAATAGCAAATGAGGATGGTTCATGGCCCCCAGAAAAAAAAGGAGCTCCACAGGGGTTTACAAGTTGGCACGCGGAACACAAACCCTACACGGAGGTTAGGAGTAGCGGAGTAGAACTTAGCAGGTGGGGGGCAAACCCTACTTATGACTGAAAGTTGGGGGCCACACAAAGACTAAAGTTTAGTACCTTTCTCAAATCAAAGAAACCAACGGGCGGCGCTCAACCTATCGAAGAGGTCGGAAAGAAGGGGTAGCGGGATCCTTGACGGTAAGAAGATTGAGTGCCCGATAGTCAACACACATCCGAGCCGTCCGCTTTTCGTTGAAAGAGCTTTTCTGGGCATCCCAGCCTCCCTCTATAAGTAAGCGTTCGCCTTACCGCGCTTAAGTATTGTAGTGGGCTTACCTTTCTGACGCTCAGCGAGCTCCGCGGGACACATGCGGTACGCCGGTCGAGCGGGTGGCTTAGGGCCTCGTATCAATTCGATGGCGGGCCTCGGTGGCAATTCGTCGTTGGGCTTCTGCGAACTCCCGAAGAACAAAAAATCATTCTCCATGTACTATAAGACTCCCGTTCTTCCTTCAAGACGGCCAGTCAAGTGGCCTTTGCGCAACCCATCCCCCACTTGAATCGCCGATAGGAGCTCCTTATTCGACTTCTTTCTTCTTGTCCGCCCAGGGTTACCTCCTGGAAGAAAGCGGGGTTGACTTTCGTCGGCCACTACCAATCACCCAAGGTGGGGACATCGCCTTAGCCTTCTTCAAGAAGTCACAGCCTAGGATCTGACAAAAGAAGTCATCCATATCTGTGACACCCTGGGCCTGATGGATGAAATGGCCCCACAGCTGGCATATGTAAGGTATAGGACCTGATGTCACTAAGGCCGTTTTTAGATGAATTTCTTCCAGACACTATAGCCTGTCCATCAGCAGGTGAATGGATCTTTCATCCGTCGTCTACCCTGCGTGTGATAACCCATCCTGCAGGACTATAGGCCAATTTCCTTATGTCACTTTCCTTCCAACAAAGCTTTCCAACAAAGTAATGGCCATCAGACTGAGCAAGGTTCTTCGACTTTTTAATTGACCCCAACCAAATTCAACAAGGGCAGTCGCTCATGAGCTCGTGCGAAACTTCCACGGCCATGCAAAAGTGGACGAAGACAGGGGAGTCCGTTCTGGACTGCCTACAGGTCTACTCTACATTGAATTGACCCATTCAGAAGCGAAGACAGCCTATAGTGCCTCATGGATTCTTATTGAATACGTGCTTGCTGCAATAAGCCGCCTCTCCGCTACCACTATAGGGTCCTCCAACTAGCTGTTCCGCGCGCCGCTACGAGTCAGACGCACAAGTTCGTACCTAGTTAGAAAGCGGTCTTTTTCTTCCATCCCACCTTGCTATAATGACAAGGCTAAAACGGAATGAATAGATGACGCTGAACCTTCCTTTGCCTCTCCCTGCTCCGCATCTCTTAGTTCACTCCGGATGGAAGGGATGTTGTTCTGGCTACCCTTCACTGATCGACTCCTACGGGTGGCCCACGGGGCGGTTATTCGATATCTCCCCCTGACGGGTAAGGAGTTCTCCTGTCTTCTTTCGAATCACCGTCAACAGGAAAAAGCGAAGTCATCAATCAGTCTGGGTCATCTTTCCGCACTCGACTTCGAACGAAGAGATGGGGGATAGGTCGTTGGTGGGGAACCGAGCACGAAAGGGATGAAAGGGTCGAATGCTTTAATCAATCTTCGGATTCTCAAAGCACTCGCAACTCCTAACCGATGGTGAGTCCTATAGTAGCAAGATCACCCTTACATGTTAGAGGGTGGTCGTTATCAAAGTAGGTGTCAATCGCAGCAAGCCCCGTGGGAGTAGGGTGCTCAGTTAACCGTAAGGGGCACTATTAAGGCTAGCGTAGTTGATAAGCTAGCGAGTTCTCAAATAAGCTAGCGTCAAAGCACTAACAACCTGCTACCTTTCACTTGTTGGCTGCCTTTAAGCGGCTGCCTTGCAAAACTGTTACTAAGGGCTCCGTGGGTCTTACACTATAGGGGCTGACGTCTAGTCCGTGGGAGCGAGAAATCCTTTTTTTAGCAGCTTTGGCCCCCCTTCTATAGTTGTAAGGTTAAGCCATACCGCAGAGTCATATAAGCTATATAAGATAGGAAGGCGCTTATAGTACTATAGAAAGGTAGACTCCCCCGGGGCAGCCTTAAGCCTGACTGTAGTCCGCTTATAACGGCACTATAGTTGGCGCAATAGGGTAAGCCTTGAACCCCCACGTGGGTTAAGCGAAAGGTTGTTAGCCTTTGCGTTTGAATTGAGTTATGAGATCTCTCTTCGGTCTAGCACTCAGTCATTGTTTCTGAGTTGCTCAAGCAGGGGCTCGTCTTTCCGCTGCTCTTCCTGGCTCGCTCCGTTGTTCTAGGTTCAAGCTCAAGTGCAAGATCCACTGGCTAGTTACTTCTCCACTTAACTCCGCTATCAGACGTTGGTCTCTCGTAGGCACGACGCTGCATTATTGGGCTTGTCTTCATTGGATTGGCATCACGCTAGGCCCCTTCTCTAAGAGAAAATAGGGCAGGCAGTCTACTTTCATGGACATCTGAGATGGCATCGCTCGCATCAATACGAGCACAAAACAGATCTGGGCAGCTAGTAAGGAGGACTGTTCAGCCTTGACGCATAGGTGATGCCATCCCAAGTTCTGGTCTCTTCGGTACGGGTACGGGCTTTGAGAATACGGCCTTTGCCTTTGACTGTGCGGAGCGGGTGCGTTTCAAAATACCAGATCAACTAAACCAGTCTACGATTGACGGGTTTTGAGGTGATAGGAACGCCTGGGATCAGTACTGCTTTACTGCTATGTGCGTCAGGCTGCGGAATAAGAGAGCTCGACGTCCTTTCGGCGTAAGAGAACAGTCTATTCGCGGGTGAATATCAGAGCTTATTGAGCTCATCACTAGTTCTTTTTTAACCGCCTGTTGTCTCTTTCCTGACCCACTCATCGAAAGATGCCCACAATCGGATGCTAGTCTCTAAGTCCCTGCTTTGACTGTGCCTTATCTTAGGGCACGGTACCTTAGTTTAAATCCATAGTTTACCGCTTTCCCTTGCAAAGACAAAGACCAGATTTGTCCCACCCGGGGATCTGACCCCCTTGATCTTCCTCTAGGATTCGCGCTTTAATAAGCTCACTCGTGCCATTTGACCTCGTCCTAGAAGATTCATACTCAATCTATGCCACTAGCTCGACGTCCCCCATCTCCTTCGAGAAATGGTCCAAATCTGCCATTGCAGCAGGAAATCCAGTAAGAAAGGCAAGGCCCCCACTAACACTAAAGGTAAGCTGCTACATTGCCCTTGCCCACTTCTCTTCCTAAGATGCACACGTCATGGGGCATTAGCGCTCTTCTGTATTACTTTCTTTCCTTTCCTGTGCTCAATCCCTAAGAACGAACATAGGATCTCCGCCTTCAATGCACGGAGGCTTGCTATGCGATATCCTTTAGGGTCGACTCGTCATAGCCTTTGGAACCAATTCCATGAAGCCTAATGACATCAATCCCACCTGTCCCTTAGTTCAAGCGCAAGGGAATGGTTCATACATTGCCCGGCATCGGAATCAACAGTAAAGGAATCAGTCCCGCTCGGCCCCAACCGGTGGTAGGGCCCTTTGATGGTATGAGGAGCGTGCGTCCCTCAAAGCCTATTCTTTCACTGCTTCTATGCCAAGGGCGGTTCACTATAGGGTGGCTTTTACTGGGTTAGCCTGCCCCTTCCTACAGCTTCTTCGAGAGCAGCTTATTCTTTTGCTACAGTACGGAACAAGGCATTCGAGCAAAGGCATGAAGAAGCCTAGCCTTTAGTTCACTTGCAAGAGAGAGGGCCCAGAGAGAGTGAGAGTGCCCTTCTACAAGGTCCTTACTTTCTTCGATGCGAAGAATAGCCTTGATGCGAATAATGCCATATTCACACTTGATAGTAGCCGGCCTTCCATATATAGTGTTATATGACCGCCACCTATAGGAGGTACTTACCTGGCAGTGTTAGTGGGAGCCTTACAGTAGCGCCGGCGGCATGCGTCTTATAGTCGCTTGTTGGGTGCTCTTACTGTAAGCTCCCACGGGGCGCCTGCCTTACTGTAAGGCGGCGGTAAGTGGAGCCTTACCACAGAGTGGGGGCGGCAGCGTTACAAAAGAGCCACCACGCTTGTTGGAGGTAACTGACAGGTGCTTACTTTCCTTTCTGTAAGCTCCCACGGGGCTGCCTATAGTGCAACCCGCGGCTAGGCTTACCCTATAGGCATACAAAAGGCCATTCCCGCCATCCCACTAACACAAAACACCACCGCACCGCTAACACTGCCAGGGGGCGGGGCCTAGCCGTGCATTACTCGCTCCCACGTGGCGGGTGCCCGCTAACACGGTCTTACACTATAGGGGCTTTAGCCTATAGTCCGTGGGAGTAAGGCTTACTTATAATGCGAAACTTCCAAAAGCACCGCTACAAAATCTTAGTGGGGCGGACTAGAAGTTGGCTTAACTATGGGCTGCCCCGTGGGAGTGCTACTGTAAGCGCGTAGTGGGCCTGACTCTACCCGCTACGTCAAGGTAGCGGGTAGGGGTAAGGTCAAATAAGCTACTTCAGTTAGTGCTTTGACGCTAGCTTGTCAATCGAATAGCTAAGCTAAGAGTGCTTTGATCAACTATCACCCTACTCCCACGGGGCGCACTATAGGCCTACGCAGTTACGGCACTATAGAGGCCTTTCCTTACTCACTTTAGTAGGCACCGCCACGTGGGAGCCTGACAGTAGCCTTGCCTTACTCGCTCCCCCGTGGCGGGTGCCTCCCGGAAGTCTTAGTGTGGCTTCGGCTGCTACCCTACTATATAATATAGTATAGTAGCTTACTGAAAAGGGCTAGGCGGTGTGTTGCCTATGCGAAGCAAGCCTACATTGCTTGCCAATCCACTGAGGCCTTTCGTAGTATCCAGGCGGAGTGACTCCAGAGACCTAGCTCACCCTTCGACACGGAGGAGGTGATGACCGCAATTTTGATATTGATGGTGCAGTCTCGCCCAGAAGCTCAGGGACCGATGAAAAGCCTGAAGCATACGCCACTCAATAAAGGGCGGGGAGAAAGGCTATTAGAGAGAAAGGCTAGGCTTTGCCATCGAGCTTCGGGCATCTTCCTATCCCGCTTCCTCTTCATAGGACCGGATTCCTTTTGTCAACAAAACACACAATCTGAGCTCATCGAATCCATATTCACACCCGGCCTTATATTTAACTTTACCCAGAAGAAAGACGTCATCTCACTATTTGCGATCTCCAATCGGCCTCACCTCTATAAGCAAGTGTAGGCTCGAAGAATAGGCTACACCCCACCTCACCCCTACCTCTTTAGTGGTAGCAGTGGTAAGGAGGCATTAAAAGCTCCTACCCTACTACCCTATAGTGGTGCCCACTGCAACAAGTGGGGACGAGCCCCCACGCCAACTGCCAGGTCAGGCTACTCATTGGCCTGGGCGTCTGTAAGTAGCCCGTAGAGCCGCTCCCACTAAGACAAAAGGTAGGCGGTAGGCGGGTGGATGGTGTTAGGAAGAACTTCCATAGAGTAAAGGAAGAAGAAAGATTGTCGCCCCTAAGCGGCTAGCAAGGACGGCTATAATATCTATTTCACTCGTCACATACCATGCAAAGGGTAAGGACGCAGGTCGTATTGAAGATATACTTAACCACCAGACGAAGAGTATTCTTTTCTTATTATGAATAAGTGGAAAGAGTTCTGGGCTAAAGAATAATTCAGTCTTCTCTAATTCTCAGCAAAGGCCCACCATCTTTTAGAGTTAAGTAGAAGTCTGTAAACAGTCAACCCTACCACCCTACCTTGACGAGCCGCTACCTTGACGCTTACAGTAAGGCTACCTGCCTTCCTTTAATCCTTCTTTGTCTTACATGAGTTACTACAACTAAGACTGACGGTGCACCACTGCTTTTGGAGTGGGAGCGATCACAAGGCGTAACTACAGCCTTAGTAGTAGTCTTACCTGGCAGTGTTAGTGGGAGCGGGCCGCTACACCCACGTGGCGGTGCGCCCCGGCTGCTACCCTTAAGCAGGCGGGTAGCCTTACAGGAATTATAGTAGGGTCAGTGTCACATGAGCGGCGCGGTTGTTCTCGAAAGCGAGTTAATCAGTCTTCCCTCTTTCCTACCTTTGGTTGTGTTTAACCGTCTTTCAAGAGGTATAACACATATATATGAGGCATGCAAATAGCAAGTAATCTCTTGCTTCTTCCTGTGCTTCGGTTTAGTTTACTCTTGATCTCTGCTTTTCATAGCGCCCTACCCAAGTGGAAGGGAAGAAGTCAACTTCCCATCCTCTTAATTTCCAGATTCTTAGGCAAACAAGAATCAAATGTCATTCTCATTTCTTCTCACTATAGGCCGAAGATCGTACTATTGCATAAAAGCAAGGGGATTCACTAAGCGTAAGTCCTTAACCCGGTATGATGCGACAAAGACTGATTGCTTTGTTTCCGTCTCTCCTGCCCGAACCCTCTCGTCAGTCTTTTTGGGGCAGGAATTCAGAGACGTAGGACTGCCCTCCAAACTCCTACATTGACATTACAGTTTTCACTCCTTACTCATGGGCATTCCCACCCTCCTTTTCTAGCATCCCTTAACACCCCTTAACTAATAGTTGAGATTCATGAGATCGATCATGCCCTGCCCTTCTGTCTCAATCGATCCTGTCCCTGATCTAGGACCACCCTTCTCTTTCCTTCTAGTTACCGCCCCGTGGGTCCGAGACTATTGAATGCTAATAACTCACCGTCGTAGATCGGAGTTTGCTGAATTTCCCTCTCAGAGTCTCTCTCTCCAAGTCTTAGTCTACTTCGGAATCAGTCTGACCTGAAGAATGAACGAGCCTACCTTTGACGTGCTCCCCCGGGGCGCCTGCCTTACTGTAAGGCGGCGGCCCACTATAGAAGGGGGCCTTACCCTATAGTGCGAAAGGCTCCCGCTACGCCTATAGTGCGTGGGGCGGCCTTAGTTGCTGCCGCCCCGTGGGTGTAATCGTGGGGGTAGCTTACCGCCCCGTGGGCCGCGCGCGCACTACTAAAGGTGGTGGTGGTGCGGGCACCCTTGCGATCGGGGTGCCTCCTTGTTGCGGATTGACTTATAGAGGCTTACCGCCCCGTGGGTATAGGCAGCCTTGCGTCACTCCTCTCCTCTCGCTTGTTGGGTGCCTCCCTTAAGGCTCCCTTAAGCGGCTGCTACCGCCACGTGGGAGCGATCGCACTATAGGGCCGGGGGTCAACCTCTACTAGCCGTCACTCAAGAGTACTGGGCCACACACTGGACTCAGCCCAGTCGAGGCAGAAAACTTCTGTCCCACCGCCCCGTGGGAGTCAGGGGCGCGAGTTATACATATGGATAACGCTAGCTTCCTTGGCGGTCGATCCTAATCCAAGGTTAAGCAAAAGCTCGCTGCCACTATTTTAGGACGGGGTCTCGTTGGGGATAGTCTTAGTCAATGCTCGTCCTCTTGGGGCTTGTGAAAGGATAGGAAACTCGGTCAGCGCCTCCGAAAGAAAGGAAAGGGAGGACTGAAGACCAAATTGGAAAGCGTCCTCCTGCAAGTCAGGAATACCACATCAAGGGTCCATCAGTAATGGAGATCACATACGACCCATCTCAGAGCGTCCCTACGGCTACGGCATCAAGCGCAAGAGCTTAAGCAATCGCACAACCCTATCCAACACTGAATAAAGAAATGACTACATCACAAAATGCCTTACACACACATGACCTGAGGAAAGTCAGTCCTCTCTTTCCCCGGGTTCTTTTTTCAGGTTAAGGCTTCAAAGAGTCAATCTTTTTCTCGTAACGGGAATGAGTGCACCGCAAGACCAGAAATGCATCTCCTGAAAGAAAGAAGTCGTGCTCCGACAACCGCTGCAACTGCTTGAAACCCAACTCACGTACCACGGACCCCCCACCAAGTAGCGTGTGACAACACTCCACATCCTCTCCCTTTCTTTATGGAACTATCTTAGCAATTGGCAGGGCCCCTAACTCCACCTCCACTCTGATACGAAGAGTTTGTCCTCCGGCTGGACATGGGACTGACGGGGACTTATTATGAGTTATTTACCGGGGTTGGCTTTTAGCGGAGGGAGACGATTCGATAATCCATAGGGTCGTGTGCGACTCCGAGATCAGCATCCCTCGCTGAGACTGACGGAAGGTCCCTCAGCTCTGTTGCCATCTCGCTACTAGCGGGAGTTTGGGCATCAAGTCAATAGCAAGGGATTGTGTCACAGCTGAGGAAGTAAGGACTTGAGAAGCTCAGTTCCTACCCCCGCACAGGCCGATCCAATTCCTGGAAGTTTCAACCGCCACGTGGGGATCGAGAAAGTCAGAACTTCAGCGAATCGGCGTCACAGTGAGGTCTTGTTGTTCCTTCCCTTCAAAGTCATGAAAGCGGCTTGCTACATCCCAACCAGTCGAGCCTTCCCTAAACACCTATATCCCGGATCGTCGATCTCGAAATAGAAAAGAAAAAGGGGGGTCGTGCACTACAAGGGGAGTGCGAAAGCCCCTATCTATGACAGAAGCAAGTTCCCTTGCTTTCATGAGTTAAGGAGCAGCAACGTCAATGTCCCGGTTACTAAGACTTCTCGGCAGGGGACATTGACGTTGCTTAGCCTACCTCCATTTCTTCCTACTTTCTTAGTCAGAGGCTTACCGCTAACCTCTATAGTGGGCCTACCCTACGCCTTAGCATACCCGAGAAAGGTTCCGAACATTCATGTCTCTACCATCACCGAGAGCCAACGAGATGCGGCCTGCTGAGAAGAGTGCGTTGCACGTTACGACCAACTGCACTGACTTGTGCCCTGCTTGGCCGGACGAGGAAGCTAGCCTTCAGATCAACTATAGGGCCATCGGAAGGACCGTCTTGGGATCTAATTCAATAGGTCCTCTGTCGCCGTCAAATCTTCTCAGCAGATCTCTGAGAAGCCCCAATCCGCTCTCGCTCGCCGCTACCTGGTTAAATGAAATGAATGGTTTCTCCGAGGAAAACTCTTTCTTCGTACTCATCTTGCTAACAGCTACGTTCGTGTATATTTGAAAGAATGAATGAATCCGAAGAGTCTCGAAGAAGCGAAGGGACGTAGGGCTGAGCGTAGCGAAGAGATATTAATATTCCCGAAGTGAAGCAAATATAAGCGAAGGTTTTATACTGAACGACAGTGAAGCTCGTTGGATGAGCGAAGCGAAATGTTTTCTGAACGAAGTGAAGCTCGTTGGATGAGCGAAGCGAAATGTTTTCTGAACGAAGTGAAGCTCGTTGGATGAGCGAAGCGAAATGTTTGATTCACGATAGTGTTCTTTTGGAGTTGGATGAGCGAAGCGAAATGTTTTCTTCACGATAGTGTTCTTTTGGAGTTGGATGAGCGAAGCGAAATGTTTTCTGAACGTAGTGCTGATTTTGGAGTGTTTTGTTGAGCGAAGCGAAATTGACTATGGCCTTAACGATAGTGTTCTTTTGGCGAAGCGAAATGTTTTCTTCACGATAGTGTTCTTTTGGCGAAGCGAAATTGACGTAGGCCTTAACGATAGTGTTCTTTTGGCGAAGCGAAATGTTTTCTTCACGTAGTTCTGATTTAGGAGTGTTTTGTTGAGCGAAGCGAAATTGCTAAAGCCTGACACGAAGTTCAGCATTTACGTGAGTTGAGCGAAGCGAAATTGAAATACTTCGCTACGCTCAGCCCTCGTACCTCGTCCCTGAACGAAGTTCAGCATTTACGTGAGTTGAGCGAAGCGAAATTGACTACAGCCTGAACGAAGTGAAGCGTTACAGTAGCGCAGGCTGAGCGAAGCGAAGAGATATTAATATTCCCGAAGTGAAGCGACTTTACTAATGGGCTGAACGAAGTTCAGTGATATTTACTGAACGAAGTTCAGCGTTACAGTAGCGCAGGGGCGGTAGCCGTCTACCGTTCTTATTCTTCGGCTCCTTCTCGATCTCGGTGCCATCATCCAAGGGCCATAGCTATTGCTCTCTGGACTGATTTGTTCAGCATGCTCTCTTTCAACTTCCTCCATCCCTGCCTCATCCCCGTTTGTTCTATCCGCATGCTTCCTTGCCGGGCAGTTATCCTTGTCATGTCCATACTTTCCACATACAAAGCATATAATGCCCTTCATATTCAATCTTCTTAAGCTTACCTTAAGTAAGTGCTCGTATTCAGCTAAGAGGGGTTTTGCCCCGTTCTACACAGACTGACGCTTTTTTATGCCCCTTAACTGACTAGCTGTATTACTATCCACTTTGAGTGTCTTTCCTTTTTGGTAAGGTCTCCCACTGGGAACAGATATTATCGAAATACTCGATAGAGAGCTCCGGCAACCGAATCCAGGCAGCACTCAATATGCTCAATATGCGCACACGACGGGTCGAAATCGGCAACCCATTCTCTAATGGCCAGATAATGTTCAGATATGATCCAGGGGCCCCCAAGTCAAGCAAAAGTGTAGTCACTACTGTTATTGAAAACGAGCAAGAAAGAAAGCATTACCATACCAACCAACGATTAACATGAGACGACCTCGGTGTGAGGCCCACATTTTACTGAATCTTCTGCTCAGAACAGTTAGGAGCCCAACCAATAGTTGAACAATCAGCGTATGCTGAAACGGTTGGGCCAGCCGCTCCTTTTCTTCTTCTTCTAATATGAGAAGAGGGCATCTTCCTCCGGCGACCCCTTCATAGGCATTGGGGATCTCTGTCAGGTTGACGTCTACTGCCTCCTCCTGCCATATTAGATCGGTATCTCTTTCCACAAACAGTCTACGCTCTTCTTTGCCATTTCCAGGTAGGATCTCCTCTGGGGCTCACTCATGCTGCAAGTCCTCGTTCATCCAATCTTCGCATCTGGGCTGAGGCGTGGAAGTCTCGGCCCTTCAGTTCCTTTTTGTTTTTGACCCCTCGGCTCTCGCCTCCCATCTAGGGAGCGCGAAATGGCTTCACAGATGCCGCGGGAATAAACGCACTTGGTGTGTGCCGCCCCTGCTACGCGCGCCACAGAGAGAGAGCGGCCTTTCTTTACTGCACTTTGGATGATGTGAGAGAGCTTTTCAATAGCAAGAACAATCCTATAGTGATAAGGTGGCTTGCCGGATTCCTCTACTTGGAGATGTGAAAATCGAGAGAAAGGGTCGCACCTACGTCCACGGGCAAAGCGATAAATCTGTCTTCTATATTTGAAAGAGCAGACCGTCTTCACATCAAATCCCTCAATCTCTCAATCCGGATTCCCGCCCTTCACCCTCACACATTCAGCCCTCACCAACTGCATCAGAACGCCCCAGCCGCACACTATCAAGGCAGTTCAGTTCCCATCTGCCCTAATCGGTTTCAAAAAGAGGGTAAAGAAGAAGGATATGATCTGATCCGAATGGATGAAAGACACGAATCCAACAAATCTCCACCTTGGCTTTCATCCTTCGTAGCTCTTCAAACTGCATGCTCCCTCCTCATGCTTCTCCTTTGCCAAAGGCCCCAATGGGCCTAGCTCGATCCTTGCGGAATGCCGGCGAAACCTTTGATGCCTAAAGCATACTCGAACTTGGCCGCAGGAAGGGTCTTCATCATCATATATGCTGGATCGACGCACCCAACTACACTCAATGATGCATATGCCACCGAATCTTCATAGCCAAACCTCTGAGGCTTATCTGTCTCCTCTGTCTATCTCTGGCCACCCGGCCAGCTCTTGTGTTCCAGACGAACTCTCTGACTGAACTGGAGTAGAGGCAACAACCTCCTGCTGCTGAGATTCACTCCCAACCTCTAGCTCCACCTTAGCTGGAACACTCTGCTTCTGTGCATCATCAAACATAGGTGACTCCTTCAATCTCGAGTGCAAGATCGCAGACTCATCAAAAGGAATACTAAGAAGAAACAGAATGGTTTCTGGGCACCACAGTCTATAACCCTTAACACCTGACTGAAAACCAAGAAAGATGCACTTACGAGCTCTAGGTTCCAGCTTTCCATCATCAACACGAGCATAAGCAGGACAACCAAATACTCTCAAATGGGACGGGAGTAATACCTGACCATACCTCAGAAGGTGTCTTCAACTCCAAAGACCGATGTGGCGATCGGTTCACTGCCGAGCCCAGCCTTTGACGCCTGACCTCTCCTGTAACACCATATTATGGAGAAGGTAGAAAGACGTAGAGGTTTACCGGCTCACAATGGCCTTACTCGCTCCCACGTGGCGGTGCCTCCTTGTTGCGGACTACTTGGCGGCGACACGGCACGGCTGCCCCGTGGGAGTGCTACTGTAAGCGCTAACACTGCCAGGGTGTAAGCCTGACCTCTGACCCGCCTTACTGTAAGGCAGGCGTTTGATAGCGCAGGGAGCGGCCCGCTTACCCTATGCCCCGTGGGACCCACGCCACACTGCCAGGTAAGGCGTCAAAGGCTGGGCTGGTGGCCGGCATGCCAGGTTAACTGCTTCTGCCCAAAACTCCTTTCCCAATCCTGCATTAGAAAGCATACAACGAGCTCTCTCAACTACTATCGGGTCCTATTCATCCTCTCTGCGACACCCCAGAAAGCAGTGGAGTGTACACAACTGTACGATGGCAAACAATGCCCTGCCCTCCTTCTGACAGTACTTCTGAAAATCACTCCCACAAAAGTGGAGACCTCACAAAATGTGCGCAGCCTCTTCTATTCACTACCTTCCCTGTCTGCTTCTGACGTAAGGTCTTCCACTGCTGAAAGGTCTCCTTCATTCTTCTGCTTCAGCGACCCATACCTTTGACGAGTAGTCATCAATCAAAGTGAGGAGATATCTACATCCTCCCTTCGATGGAACTTGAGATGGGCCCCAACAATCCGAAGTAGTCAAGTGTGCCCTTCGTCCTATGCACTGCCGAACTGAAGCTGGCTCTCTTCTGCTTCCCAAAAACACAGTGCTCACAAAAGAAAAGTCAAGCTTCTCAATCTTAGGACCAGGAAGGTGACCTCTGCTGCTCCGCCATACCACTCTCACTCATGTGGCCTTTACTAAAGCATATGCCAGAGTAGAAGAAGAAGAAGACATGGATGAGGAAAGTTCTCCTGCTCCCAACACTGTAGTGCCCTGAAGAACATACAGGCTGCCTCGAAGCAGACCCTTCATCAACACGAGAGCTCCACGATAAAGATTCATGCCATTAGACTCGATATCAACTCTGCAACCTTTAGAGTAAGGTCGAGCGCACCCAAAGAAAGAACTTCTTCCTCAACTCAGGGATATGTCTCACCTCTGTCAGAGTCCTGACAACCTTTGACGTAGCCTTACTGCTTACAACTAATCAGTAGCCACCTGACGTAAGCCCACGGGGCTCGCGGAGCTAACACTGCCAGGTATGGAGGCTTGTTGCGCAAGGCTCCACAAGCGCCCTGTTTACGGAGCGCTTAAAGGGGAGCCCCCACGCCACACTGCCAGGTAAGGCTCCACTTACCGCCGCCTTACTTACTGTAAGGCGGCACTATAGGCAGCCCCGTGGGAGTCAGGGAATGGCACCGCCACGTGGGAGCGAGTAAGGCACTATAGGGCCTAAGAACCACCTTTAAACAGGCTAAAGCGCTTCACTTCTAAAGGCTAAAGCGCTTCACTTCTAAAGGCTAAAGCGCTTCACTTCGTTCAGGCTTTAGCACTTCGCTACGCTCAGCTTATATAGTGTCGCTGAACTTCGTTCAGGCTTTAGCACTTCGCTACGCTCAGCTTATATAGTGTCGCTGAACTTCGTTCAGGCTTTAGCACTTCGCTACGCTCAGCTTATATAGTGTCGCTGAACTTCGTTCAGGCTTTAGCACTTCGCTACGCTCAGCCCTCCGTCCCTATAGTTACGGCAAGGAATGGCACCCCGATGTACGCCTACCTATTTAGGCGTAAGCTAGGTGGAATTGTTGTATGCCTATAGCTATAGGGTAAGCCGCTCCCACTATAGGGTAGGCACCGCAGAGTGGGCGCTCCCGCACTAACACCACCACCTTTACTATAAGCGCGTTATTTGAAGGGCCTCTATAGTGTGCGTGGGCTTTCACTCCCACGTGGCGGCACCCTATAGTGGGGTAACGGTAGCCTTGCGTTACAAAAGAGCCTACACTGCTACTCCCACTAAAGGTAGCGGTGGAGTCAAGCCTTTAAGGCTGACAGTAGTACTTATAATGCCTTGCGAAACTTACCGCCCCGTGGGAGGGATGGGATCCGCTCCCGCTACAGTAAGGGTGGGCTGCCGTCCCAGACGCACTGTTAGCGGTCGTAGAGACTGAGCCGCAACTAGTAAGGCACGCGCGGAGGCCATCCATAGTTTCCCGCCCCGTGGGTCGTCGTAGACTATAGGCTGTCTTACACTACTCGCTCCCACGTTAGGGTGCCACCTTACTATAGGAGGTAGTGTACGCTATAGTAACGCAAGGCCTACAACGTAAGGCGCCCCGTGGGTGTAAGGGTAAGGGTAGGGAGCTTTGCTCGTTCGTTTGGTTGGATAACGTGGGCATTACGCTTAGGAACTGGATTGGGTCTAAACCTGCATGCTTCCACCTTGTGCCCATACTTCTTTCATTGCATAGCACTGGCACAAACTCATAAACAACCAGCGGCCCTCGACGATCGAAGCCTCTCTCGTGAGGCATTGGACCATCCAGGTCTAGAGCTACGCATACCCTAGGCTCAGGCCGTGAACGGCTTTCCATACAGATCTGACGGTGGAAGGCGTTCCGACTGCTGAAGCAATACAGAAAAGAACTTCGGGTTCCTACCAGACCAGAGAGAGGTTCTTCTCACACAAAGGAAAGCTATAAAGTAAAGAGACAGACATCCCGAGGGAAAGCCATAAGTCGTGCTAGCAACCGTCCTACGGCTCCTTTGCTTCGCTTGGAAGGCTTGCTTCCTTCACCTCACGGGTGCAGCCCTCTTTTGTAGCAGCCTCACCATCATCAACTCCAGCTAGCCATTCACAGAAGGATTTAGGAAAAGTTGTTGCGCGTGTAGTCTCCCACGGGGCGGTTCCTACTAGACGTCAAATAGTTCGAGAGTGTTGAACTCGTCGTTGGTTACCTGCTCATTCTGTCAACGATTTTCCCTTTTGACTAGATCGGGGCTTAACTAGAATAGAACCACTTATTCCTTTCCTATAGTAGTAGGAATATCATTAAGCAGACAGTTCCAGCATACAGCGCAATGCGTATTCATCTAATTTGATGAAAAGGGCGACCAAAGAACCAGAATAGGTGTTGGGTCGGGGTCAAGGAATTTTCCGTTTCAAAAACATTAGGCTACGCAACTTGCGTTGAGAAGTTAAGTAAGGAAGTAGTCAACCAGTCAGAAAACTCTACCCGGCTTTCTGAAAAAAAGACTTGAATAGCAAACCCAAGCGCCTATTCAAGTTCAGTTCAGTAGCGAAGAGTGCTAAATGAACTTTCTCTTAAAACGAGAGAAAGTCTTTCCTCTTTCACTTAACCGCCACGTGGGGCCCTTAACCTTAACGCTTAACCTTAAGAAAGAAAGAAGCAATCAATCCTTTCTTCTTCTTTCCAAAGAAGATATCGTGCATACAGATGGTAACAAGTCAACCTTCCAGAGGCCTTCAACGTGAATCAATCTCTTTTGCGGTTGGCATTCTAGAGGCGACTATGTGGCATGCTTTAAAAGTCCATAGGCCGCCAGTCAATGTCAAAATGTCCCAACTGCCTCTTTATACCTTTTCTAGGCACATGGCAAACTCGTTCGCATTTGTAGTGAAGAGAAGTCACATGCTGTAAACGCTAAAAACAAGGCTCTAACTTGTAAACACTTATTGGACTATAAGGCTCATGGATTGATGATCTTTTGACAATTTCGTTAGCTAATGGGCCTTTAGTCGAAAACCTTTTTCTCATATATATCTCGAAATGTGTCAGAGGAGATGCTGTACATGAAAAGTCTGGGCCCCAAAGGTACCAAGGCTTTCTTCCGTATCCACACGGAAGCGAAGGAGGAAAGAAGATCTGAAAGGAAGCCATCCACTATCAAAGGTCAGGCTCAGACATGCCAACACTCCTGAGAAATCTGTCTTAGCCTTTGAATTTATCCTCATTGAAAGGCCCAGAGGATAAAGAATGAGGAGCTGTCATACCCTTCCTTGCCTACTCAAAATGAAAGGAAGAATTAACAAAGGAAGAAGGTTCTGGTCAATTCAATAGTACTGATATTTCAGGAAAGAAGCTCACCAACAACCAGAGGCTATCTCCTATTCACTGAACAACAAGGAAGGATGTGGTATGTCAGACCCGTGGATATTTATTGAAGCAGGAAGTTGACCGTAGCTGGAAATTCATTCGTGGGCATTGGGATATTGAGTTTGCTTGATAGCAATCTTCTTTCTTGGTGTAGCAAGAGGCAATTGTGAGCTCTCTCACTTTAGAGACGGATTGTATAGCATGTTTAGTGGTTGAAAAGAGAGAGGTTTTGACGGTCCTTGTGCACAATTGGAAGTTGTTATGGTTTTATTGAATCGTTTGACTACTCTGATAGTATGGCTATTGAAGCATACATAGAGGTGAGTAAACCAAACTCAGATGCAAATGGATTTAGGTTAGAGACGCACAGTGGGACTTTCTCTACGATCGATTCCTACTACTAAGATGTAGGAGTTCTTCTATCTTGAAAGAAGGCGCAGAGTCAAGAAAATGACTTTTTGCTTTCACTCTGTTAATGGTCTTCAATTGCAGAAGTCAATCATGGAAACAATCCCTCTCTTTAACTGAAAGTGACTCCAGTTTGGCAGGTTCAGTCAGGGTTTTGAATTGACTCCACATTTACTGCACTTGCAATCTTTGGGCCAGCTAGCTAAACCACTATCTCTGATGCGTCATTCAAAGATGACCCGTCCTTCCTCTTATGTGCAACAACCCCTAGTGCGAGCCAGCCGATCTGGGCATCCAACATCATCTGATATCCTTCGTATCGTGTAACAATCCGGTAGTACTGAACTATTTATTTCATATTGGAGTTTGGACTTTCCTCTTCCGGGTTTAATCACCAGGCATCGGTCAAAAAACAACTATATCGAAGTTCACTGCCGATCAACGTGAAACCTTGCGCAGGATTCGACTCACTAATGGCTTTTCCATCAAGGGCCCGCTTTGCATATCCTTAGAATGGCGCCGACCATTATCATCCGCTATGGGACTTGAAAGAATAGGCGAGGGAATCCGCAGCTATTGGAGGCTCTTTTCGCAACCACCCGCGTCCAGTCTTTGCCAGTGGACCCAAGTCAAGTATGTTAGGCAGGTAGGCGCCTTGCGATCGCTCCCACGTGGCGGTAGGGTTGCGACCCTTTTGCTTGCTTTATTATTATACTGTGATGGTCGGGTTTGTGCAGGTATCAAACTGGTGTATGCTAGCTGGATGGGCTGAGGGTTTGTACCATTTAGTTCTCAGTTGTCTTCTTTTGGTGTGATTGAAGTTGTATGCATGGAATGAGGATCAATTGTGGTGGCTGCGTCCTGGTAAAAAGAACTCAAAAATCACTATATCGACATAGAGCTGGTACTGTACCATATCTATATGGTGGTTTTATAAATACCAGAACAATACGGTAATCAGCCAATTTCTTGCACTTTTCATTCAAAGTGTGAAATAGCTGCACTGAACTTCGGGATTAAATAGCTTCTTAAAGCGCTTCACTTCGTTCAGGCTGTAGTCAATTTCGCTTCGCTCAACTCACGCCTGGAGTTGGGGCCCCGACGCGGATGAGCGTCCGTACAGTAGGGGTGGGGCCTTTCAGGAGTCAAAATCTCAAAAGCAAGCACAGCACTATCCCCAACGTAAGGGGATGACAGCACATTCACTGCTCTCTCCCTACTACAGCTGCTGGAACAACAACTGCAAAACCTCCATTCACTGCTCCTCATTCCGCAAGCAGGAACAGAGGCTCCGCTAGGCGCGCTCTCTCGCCCTTAATCCCAAACAGGGGATGGCTCCAGTTCGCATATCACGTTGATTTGGTTAGTTGGATTTCTGAGTGAGGGGTTTTCCGTACTTAGTGAGGAAGAAAAGTAGCTTGGCGGCGGGAAGTGCGAAGGAGTGCTGAGTGCCGAGGTAAGAGTGAACATGGCTCCGGGGATAGTTCCGAGTGCAGAGGGCAATGTTCCTAGGGGAGAGTTCCTAGTGCCGAGTGCAATGTTCCTTTAGCATAGTTATAGTTCCTAGTTCACAGGGCCGAGGCGGGATGTAAGCAGGAAGATTACAGTAGGCTGATTCCTTCCGGGAGCCATAACTTAGCAGGAGTCCGAGTTCAGTAGTCCGCTTACTCTCTTCAGTAGTGCGCAGTAGTTAGTAAGGAAGCTACGTATTGAGTGTTTATGTAGGGACGAGGTACGAGGCGTGAGTTGAGCGTAGCGAAATGTTTGATTCACGATAGTTCAGCTCGTTGGATGAGCATAGCGAAATGTTTTCTTCACGATAGTGTTCTTTTGGAGTTGGATGAGCGTAGCGAAATTGACTATGGCCTTAACGATAGTGTTCTTTTGGCGTAGCGAAATGTTTTCTTCACGATAGTGTTCTTTTGGAGTTGGATGAGCGAAGCGAAATTTCTAAAGACTGAACGAAGTTCAGCGACTTGACTATGGGCGTGAGTTGAGCGAAGCGAAATTGACTACAGTCTGAACGAAGTGAAGCGGCACTACTATAGGCGCTGAGCGTAGCGAAGGCGTGAGCTGAGCGAAGCGAAGTATTTTATGAACGACAGTGTTCTTTTGGAGTTGGATGAGCGAAGCGAAGTATTTGTAGAACGACAGTGTTCTTTTGGAGTTGGATGAGCGAAGCGAAGTATTTGTAGAACGATAGTGTTCTTTTGGAGTTGGATGAGCGAAGCGAAGTATTTTATGAACGACAGTGTTCTTTTGGAGTTGGATGAGCGAAGCGAAGTATTTGATTCACGATAGTGTTCTTTTGGAGTTGGATGAGCGAAGCGAAGTATTTGATGAACGAAGTTCAGCTCGTTGGATGAGCGAAGCGAAGTATTTGTAGAACGATAGTGTTCTTTTGGAGTTGGATGAGCGAAGCGAAGTATTTTATGAACGATAGTGTTCTTTTGGAGTTTGGTTGAGCGAAGCGAAATGTTTTCTGAACGTAGTTCTGATTTAGGAGTGTTTTGTTGAGCGAAGCGAAATGTTTGATTCACGATAGTGTTCTTTTGGAGTTTGGTTGAGCGAAGCGAAATTTCTAAAGACTGAACGAAGTTCAGCGCATCTTATAGTAGCGCTTCACTTCTAAAGGCTGTAGTCAATTTCGCTTCGCTCAACTCTTATCAATCCCGGAGCCTACTCTTCGAGAATAAAAAAACAGTTGATTTACAAGTCCTATATTGACTAGGAAGGGATCCAGTCAGGTGGTTTCTCCTTCCAACATTTCCACCACCTGACGCACGGAGCCCATTTGCGCCAAAAACCTCGGCATGTGATTGATCATCAATCGGGATCCAAACACACTTGAGTTCACAGAACCGTTGCAGCACAGCTCTATTAAGGGTAAGACTTCTATGCGCTTACCATACTTCAACTCTCTGTTAATCCAGTGAACAACTTTCTAATCCTTGATGATTCTATCACCACTCTACTGGCTTCAACTTCTTTAAGTAACTCTGCCCACCATTGCCATTCATAGGCTCGACCTGCTCTTAGTGCTCTAACTGATCTGGAACCCGCAACTCTGAATTGACCAGTATTCTCTCGTATAGTATACCCAATTCTCCAGTGCGTATCACACTGACAGTAAACCGCTTGATCCATCCTTCGGCGGATCCATCGGCCCGCTTCCACCCAACGAAGTTTGCATTTGGAGTTCGCCAGTAGCCGGGCTCTTATGTAGGTAAGCACCTCAATAGACTGAAGAGGGGCCTTTGGTTACTGTGAAATGCTTTCTTCTTCCTGTATTCCCAGACTCCTCTAATGAACAATGTTCAGCCTCCAGGCTCTGGCAACAATTTGCTCCCTCCACTTCTTACCACTCCATCTAATTGCTGCCGTAGCAACAGTCGCATAATTCTTCCATTTGGTATCGAAGAGCCACCCCACCGTTTGCCATATATTCCTTTCCTTTGGATCAGTGCAGAAAGATATGATCACCAGTTTCAGTCCTTCGATTACAGAGATAACAGAGGCCTCCAGTTAGCAGTCCCAGAGATAGACGCCTTTCTTGTGTGGCCAACCGCCATAGCCAAGCGAGTAGTAATTGCAGCACGAGGGCAAGTGCACCAAACCACATCAGCCCATGTCACTGCTGCGCCCACGTCTCTTATAGCCTCCCATGCTGATCGTGTGCAAAATTGGCCTCTCCGGGGTCCTCTCATTAGGCACTCTAAGCATGAATGCCGATCAGTATTCTTCCACGTTCACTTGGCAGTGGCTCAACCCTCGGGAGGTGACCTTGCGCAATGCTCGGTATTGCATTTTCGAGAGAGATCTTTCAATGAATGATGCCAGCGGTCCTATCCAAGGTGTGAACCATCATTCTAGCTCACTAGCTAGTGAGCTTGGTTCCCACTTAGTTCTTCCTTCAAGGACCCGAAGGCCTGCTAACGTGGAGCGCCAACCCCACGATCCTTGACACTCTTTGAGAGGCTGTGCATTCACCTGCAAGTATTTTGCTTCCATCAACAGTGTCCAGGGGTCTGCATTCCGCGAGGGGAGCTTCCATGCATTTTTCGCAAGTAGACTTTTATATCCTCAATTCGCCGGAGGCCCAGTCCCCCCTCTCTTAGTGGCTTACACACCTCTTCCCATTTGATGGGATGGAGTGTTTTTCTGCCACAACTTCCTTGCCATATGAATTTCCGGAGTTTCTAAGAGATCCACCACGCCTTTTGGTAGTTTGAAGGACATCTACCAAAAGGTAGGTAGAGAATAGTTTGCAGCTCTCAAAAGCACCAATCTCCCCGATACCATATTGCCACACCTCGATCCTTTGCTGCATCGTCTGGGGCTGACACAAGTTCCGCGACAGTTTGCCACGCCGCCTGACTCCCCCGGGGCGGTAAGCGAGCCCCGCTAATAGTGTTAGGCGTGGCAGCCTGACGGCTGAGCCCCGCGCCACCGGGTAGTCACCCTACCCTACCTGACGCGGTGGGTGGCCACGCCAATAAGTAAGTAAGGAAAGCCCACTAACACGCACCGCCACGTGGGAGTAGCTAGTATAGAAGCGCAGAGCAAAAGGTGGGTCTTCCCAAGTATTTTAATGGGCAACCGAAAAGCACCTTAAGGAGCCGGGCCAAGGTAACGATTAACGATTTCTCCGTGCTGACCCGTAGACCCGAGGCCTCTTCAAACTCTTTACGGATGTCATTCAACCGTCGTATGGTCTTCTTTTTATCCTGCAAGAAGACCTATAGTGCATCATCGGCGTAGAAAGACTCCATCTATATTTGCGTACCTCCGCCGGACAGGCCCTTCTCTTCCTCCATCTGCGGACGCCGAGACAAGCGTTCCATGACCAATAAAAAGAAGGGGAGAGGCCTTGGCGAATGCCGCGTCCCCGGCTTGCCCGTTAATAAGCATCGAGAAGCTAGCCGACGTCACGCAAGCCACCACCACCACCTGACGTAGTGCGCGCGTTATTTGAAGGGCGGTCCACACCTCGTCAAAGCCAAAGTAGTGTCTCCTGGAGGAAGTCCCAATCAACCCGAGGCCTTTATAAGATCGGTTTTGAAAAGGACCGAAGCTCGCTTACAACTTCCCATACTATCCACCATCTCATGCGCTATTAAGATGCTATCTTGGATGTGCCGACCCTTTCAAAATGCCCGTTGATTGCAGGATATGATGTAATCAAGGATGGGCCGCATTCTATTTACCTCTTATGGTAGTTATTATTTTCTGGATGTAGTTGGAGAGGCCACTACCGCCACGTGGGAGTAGCGGTGCCGAAACTCGCTTTGTTTGGTCGCCCGCTCTCTCTTGGGAATAAGAACAATGTTGGAGCCTTTAGCAATTTTCCCGTCCTTCATCATAGCTTCACAGCTTTCACTACATCATCCTTCATCGCAGTCAGAGTGGAATAGCCGGGTTCTTGACTCAGCTGGAACGTCGCCATCCGTCTCTCCTCCGTGCGGGTTTGCGGACGCTCATTGTCCTCTAATCTCAGGCTCGGCTTTCCCTGGGAAGGCTCGATCGACAACTTTCGATAGTGAAAAGCGCCTGGAAATCAGAGTTCTTCCATGATCTCCTACGTTCCCACACAATGCGACCCATCCTCCCTCGTCAACATTCGGATCAAATTCCGATTGTTTTTAGTGCTTTTCACACTTATAAGAAGAAAGAGGAATATCATTGGGATGTTACGCGACCATGACGTGGGAAGAAGATCCCCACATCATTCAAAGGGCAACAAAGACCTCTGAAAAGAGGAGATTGGTCCGAGATGGGAAAGGGTGGTGAGCTGGCCTTGGGCAGGGGTTTAGTCCATGGAGCAGTGTGGGATTATGGTCACAGGTGCTGAGGGAAGCCATCTTCGATATGCACGCCCTTCTGGCTCCGGGAGAGGAGGGCTACCCAGGCACAACTATCATCTTCCAGCATGATAGTAGCTTGGGACGTCTCATCAAAGACTAGGGGCGATAAAGACCGGCAGGAGTAGATCCTCATCACCCTCATGCCCCAAAAGCCCTTAGTTAGTGACCCGTGGCCTTATGCACAAGTATTTGTATAAATGTGTGACCCACGGGGCGCACTACTGTAAGGGTGAGTAGATTGAAAGGGACCCACCCTTTCCTTTGTGCCTGAATCTTGACTTTCGTCTAGTGTCCCGCCTAGATAATATGATAGTCGGGAAGGAGGTTCTCCATCTTATGGATAACGCACGAGGGATCCAGGGCGCCGCGCGCTTGTTGGAGGTAAGGGCAAGAGGTAAGGGCAATCTTTATCGATCTATCAAAAGCGAACTACCTATGACAGGCTTCACAGTAATTTCTTGCAACGAATTCTTTCTGAGTGCGGCTGCCCAAAGTCATTCAAGGATCTTGCGATGGCAGGTGTCACTTCTACTTCCCTAAAGCTTTTGTGGAATGGGAGGCGATAGGGAGTAATGGAAGGCTTCGAATATCAAGCCGGGAAGGCGTTCATTCATTGTGTTAGCAATGGAGAAAGTCAGACAGGAATCGGCTTCCACGCACCCCCCTGCACTTAACTCAAGATGATATGTGAGAGTTTCTTTCTCCATAGCTAACAGAATGAATCGCATCTTCTGTTCGCATCACTGATCTTCGGCGCGCAAATCTCTTGCATCTTGTCATGCCTCGACGTATTCTGCAACATGTCCGGGGAAAAAGTGTAGAAATGTGTAATAGGCCAAGGAGGTGTGGTTTCGTGCGTGTTCGGAATTTTGGCCAGGAGGTAAATTGGTTCAAGGCGCGAGACTTTCCAACAAATCGTCGAGCGAGTGCAAAGCCTGCTCGCTGGGTGTAGGGGCAGTTGGATAAAAAAGAGCCTCCATGCCGCTTTCGCTTTTAACATGGAATCGGCGAGCGGTCAGAATCATTGAGGAAGTAGACAGGCTTCAACTTTTCTCAGTGGAGGCGACAATGCCCATAGGTTTCTCGGGTGGCCGATACTTTTCAAACCGCGATGCATTTTTGATGACCCGGGTTCAAGTTCTCCGCGGGAAGTATCAAAATCGCTTGTATGTGCACCACAATGCCTGGTACAAAGCCGGGGACTCTAAGTAGTGGAAAGACATTGTCAAGTTGTGGCCTAGACTGAAGAAGAACATCCGTTGGTGCTTTTGAGTCAATGGTCAACAAGTGCAGTTTTGGAAGGACAACAGGGTTCAGGGGGTATGGAAGCTATAGAACCATCTCCAAGGTACGATCAGTTCTTCTTCAGTGCTCGGTGAGCGCCTATGTCAAAGATGATGGAGGTTTCCAGCAGTACAGATTGAAGGGCTTACTAGACGAGAATATCATCTTCTCCAAGCTATGCTTACGCCAATGAGGGAGGATGGAGAGGGCTCGCTTCTATGGGACCCTTATTCATCAGGAGAATTTACGGTAGCTAGCAAAGAGGCTGAGAAAGCATCAAGCTGAGCTCTCTAATAAGCAATGGTCACGCCTATAGTTGGAAGTGGAAAGGCCCTGCGCGCATACTCTTTCGTTTTTCCAGTTGCGCTAAAATGATGACTAACAGCGGGAGTTCCAAGTGGACAGGTGGTTCAGGCCTTTGTGATGCTTGCGGAATTCAAAGATCAGATGAAGCTTACAGAAAGGGGGACAGCATCAAAATGGGAAGAGGAAGAGGGCCAGAGCCACTGGAACCTAAAAGAATGGCTCGTTCACAATCTATCGCAGGAGCAGGGTCAACAGGGAAGACCACCTTGGAATGCTTTATTTGGAGTAGCACTTTGGCTGGCCTGGCTTATGTAGAGGAGGTGCAGTTTGCTTTTCGATGAGTGCCCCAAAACAGGAAGGAGTTGATATGCAGCTACGCATATGGAATTATTCCTATCAGGAAGAAGTAAGATGATGTGGGCCCTTTCTCAACCCAGCAGCAAGAAGTGGTTTCCACCACACCGAGGGTGAGCTGAATACGGATGGTTGCTCCAAGAGATCTTCAACAGTGGCGGGTTGCGGAGGACTTCTTCGCAATGAGGAAGTGGAAAAAGGTCTTTTCACTCTTTCAGGGAGCATGCACAGCCTTCGTAGCTGAACTATGGGGAATGTTGGTGGGCGCACTACTAAAGGTGGCTTGTAAGCAGGGAATCAAAAAGCTTATCTTATCATATCAAGGGATTCTCAAGCAGTGGTGGCAGCTACTAAAGTGGATAAGCAGAGGTCTGCTAATGCCCTTCGCCTGATCAAAAGAGGGCCTGGCTAAGCAAGGAATGGTAGGTGTCAGTAGGGGCCCCTAAGGGGAAGATGTGCGCGGACAGGTTGGCTAACTCCAGTATCACCATTTCAGGTATCTTGGCCCCAACACCTAGTGCAGCTGCTTGCTGCTGATATTCCTAGGCGCTCAGTGACTAGCTCACAGAGTCAGTAACCGAGATCCTTCTCTGGGCGAAGGGCCCCGATCCTATCAAGAAAAAAGTGATATGGGACCAGCTCAAGCCATGACACAAGCAAGAGTGGGGTCGTGCACTACAAGGGGAGGGAGTGAAAGACATTCACTAGACAAGTTCAGCCTTGGTGAGAAAGTTTCCGCGTGGGGGTAAGAGAGAGCAGGATGGCTTCCTTAGGAGGAAGCTCGTAGGCCCATCGATCCATGCATAAAGGAGCATGAACAACATGTCTTTGACCCAAAGGAAATCTCCTAAGGGAGAAGATCTAGTGTCAATTTACCTCCTTAAGTCGAAGATCACGATGCTACGAAAGATCCACATAAGATCTTCACGATCGGGTTTTAGATCCTTAATCCACACTCGCCTCCTCATCGAGTGATGGACTTCCCTAAGTCCAACTATCTCTTCAAGTAGCGAGATGTAGGGCCCTTAGCGCCGAGCGTATATCATGGTGAATCCATTGGTTCAAGTCCTACTCAAAGAAAAGTAGGATACCTAGCCTCTCATCTAACACGACCTTTCACTTTCAGGCAGCAACTATCAGCAGTAAGCCAGTATAGGCTTAGCCACTTAAGGAGGCATGCCTTACAATTCCAAAAAAGAAAAGTAGTTAGTTAGTAGTAGCAGTCAGCTTGACAACTAGAAACCCACTCCAAAAGAACCCACGGGGCGTTTTCAGTAAGCGGGCCTATAGTGCTCCCGCAACACCACCTGACGTAGTGCGCTTCAAATAAGCCCACTATAGAGCGGCTCCCACGGGGCGGTTTAGAGAGAGGATATACGAAGGTTCGACCCACACAGGTAGACCGGGCACACACGTCAGGTTACTTGTGAATCAAAACCTCAATCTTTGACGTGAGCTGACACATTAACTGGATAGAAAGAGCGCCGGTTCCGGCTTGCTTGCTCGCTTTCTGCTCTCGACCAGATGCAAATGCTAAAATGATCAAACTACATGTCAGGTCTCGCTCGCTTTCAGGAAAGAAGGAAGACAGAGGCCTTGCTTTCTTGCTCGCTCGCTCGCGTCAGGGCGGGCAACGCTCATTTCGTTCCTGCGCTCGTTGGAATGCACTCACCCTCCCTGACTACGCAACAATACAAACTCTACCTTCAGTCCTACTATCAGTCAGGGGAACCATAAGCAAAGCTAGCAGCACCTTTGACAACGACTACCACTACCTCGCCGCGCCGCTCATGTAACACTATATGGTAGGGTGCGCTCAGTAGCTCCGTGGTAGGCGCAAACCAAAAAGAGACTAGACTAATAACGAGCCTTACGCTCCCTTCCTACCTTTTGGCGGATTAAAGGGCCCCGGGGTTCCGTGAGCAAATAGACTGACCTTTGTAGCCTCCCGTTACCGTTAATAAAGGCCCCAACCTTTGACGAAGCAGGTGGAATGCCAGTTAATACTAAGCAACCTTAAGGTTCGCATCCAGGCCTTACTAGACCAAGAAGAATCTCCATAGTGCTTCATTTGCTTATTGCCATAAAAGAGCAGAATGTGATGACTGCCTATCACTAACGCATGCGTTTCAGGGTCCTTCTTAACTGCCTATAATGACCTTGGGTCAAAACTCTTTAGAGTCTCCACTCTCAAGCTCTTTCTCAGTTCCCTCAGAGATTTCCATCTCTTTCCTCTTCTGCACAATAGACAAAAGCAAGCACACTATATATAGGTCATCTATTTCGGATTTTAGAAGGCGATTCAGTTTGCTGACTCCACTACCACTACTAAGCGATAAGCACCCCTTGTGACTTTTGGAGTATCCAAAGACCATAAGTCGATACCTCTGTATCCAACCGGTCTTCAGGTCCAGCAACTTGACGTGAGCTAGACAATCCCATACTCTAAAACAGGCTTTCTGCTATTCCATACCTCGTACTCCGTAAGGTCAAGCTTGTGGGACGGAGAATCTCAGTCGCGCCCACCTTAATACTGTGAAACCCGAACCTATCCGCATGGACTTCATCATCTCATGATCTTCATTGCTTTCTTTCTCTTGCTTACCTTCTTCAAAGCTCAGTTCCTCTTTCCGGTCTTGATCCGATGGTATCAAAATTCAGCACCAGAGCGAGCCTCATCCCTAGTTCTCATAGGCAACTCTCTGGCATGATGTAATATCTAATCAACAAATATGGACCTTTTCCAGAATAGCCCTTCAAAATGAAGACACCTTCTTATTGGTTGGTCAGAAGATCTTTCTCAGACTCTCTGACCATCTTCAAGCCGTGCTTGGACAAGAGAGATCTGGAAAGCGGGTTCCTATTTCTGATGGTTGGCATGCGCAGAAGATTATTCCGTGTAATAACCTTCCCGGAGGTGAACTTCTGCTTGACGGTTCCCTTTCCAACCACTTTCTAAGTCGAAAAGTAGTCCATCAGAATGCCATGGTCTTCAAGTCATTTCTTTGACTGGTGATGAGTCACACTCGAATCAGTTCACCACTCTACCTCGTTCTCGACTACGAAGGCTAAGAAAAGAATGTGAACCATCATGTCACTGGACTGAAGGTCTTCCTTCGTCTTCATTCGTGCGATGACGACAGTCCATCGCAATCAAGAAAAAAGCAGTTCTAAGCACAGCCATTAGACTTTGAATTTATCTGCTCGCCGCTTTCAGAGTAAGAAGAGGAAAGGATTTCTTTCTGAACCTTGACCTTACCTTTGATAGTGGGCGTGGGCCTTTCTCGTGCTTTCTTTCATTATCCATACGATCTGTTGTTATGGATAGGCTTTTTTTCCTTTCCATTATTCATAGCTTATGTATGGCCGTCTTGGTATTACTCCCACGGGGCGGTAACGGGTAGATGCCCTACACCAAGTGTGAATGCTAGGACCAGTCGACTAGTGAACGAAAACCCTCGCAAAAACGGATGGCCCTCTCGATGCTTGGGTTCAACCTTCATGAGCTCGATAATGGTGTCAGGTATCTTGGAAAGGTGTGAGGGAATATCGTAGCCATCCAACTCTTCGGATGCTCCCTCATTCTTCACTTCTCTTCTTGCTTCCTGGTCTGGTATATGAAAGAGAAATGAATTAGGAGACCGATGCTTGCCAGCAGGAGAAAGATAACTAGGTTCAGTCTCAGATCTGATCAATAGGGTTCCCTAGGTACAGTTAGTTTGATGGAAATAAATAAGTCATAGGGCCGTTAAGTGTTGCTCTTTTTTCCAGCTATGGTGAAAGCACTAACGAAGGAGCAAAGCTCTGATAGTTCACCTTTCCACCTTTTCCTTACCAGTAAGGCAACATACAGGTCGTGTTACATGGGGTAAGTGTAGGCACCCGCCACGTGGGAGCGAGGCATGCGCACCGCCCCGTGGGAGTAGCGGGGCGGGTATTCCACACTATAGGCTAGTGGGCCTCCCAGTAAGGCAGGCGTTTGATAGCGCAGGGAGCGGCCCGCTTACCCGCTTACCCTATAGTGCCCCGTGGGAGTCCGGCGCGCAACTATCAGCCTAACCCGGCACCCGCTACTGTAAGGCGCTCCCACGTGGGGGTAGCGGGTGGAAAGGTTGCCGCCTTATACCATGATACTATACTATAGCGAAGCCTGTTTCAAAGGAAGATGAGATGGGTTCAGAGGAGGGCGAGGAGGAAATGGATTCGAGAGAGGAAAGATAGTTTGAAGACAGAGAGGCGTCCTTTGTTATGCGGATGACGGTTTGAGACCTTTTTCGCAAGCCCTTGGAAGAAGACGGTAGTAGTTCGATTATTGGGATGGGAAATAAGCAACAAGGCATTATGTGAGACTATAAAGACCAGCTATGGAAACCAACAGGAGACTGTAATTGATCTGGCTATAGGACCTGGTCAAATTAGCCGAGGAGAAGGACTACGCCCACGCTCTGCTGGATGGCCCGTGGATGGCGATGGGACTTGTCCTACCGTGGCATCCCGAGTTCTCTACTGAAGCAGAGAAAATCTCGAAGCTAGCCCTGGATTGCCGATTCATTTCTACGGGGTGATGAGAGCTATTGGCAACAAGCTGGGGAAACTGGTGAAGATCGACTATCATACTGCCGCTTCGGATAGAGAGAGGGTCTATTCATATAGCGCCAGAGTAGCGGTGGAGATAGATATCACCAGGCCACTCAAGGCTTCCTTTGAATTGAAAGGAAGACAAGAGAGGATTATGTATGAAGGCCTGCCTCCAATTTCTTTCAAATGCTCCGTAGTTGGTCATACTGAAGCCGACTGCAAGCAAGGGAAAGAAGATCAGGGGAATGATTCAGGTGTCGACAGGGATGGAATTTGCTTGGGTCGAGGTAAAGAGGAGCCAGCGTCCCACAGCGAATCAACACTACGGCACATGGATGGTAGTTCAACGCGGAGGTCGCAAACCCGGCCCAATGACTACGACTACTAATTCAACCCAACAAAGCAACCCAACAAAGAAAGAACATCCCGGCAGCCCCGATGAGCAAAAGCCCAAGCAGATTTGAGGGCGATGGAGGAATGAGGAAGAACCAATGCAGAGCAAAGAGCTCTTCTGCAAGTAGGAAGACCGATGGTGTGAAAGAACAATCTCCAGCGAGTACCTCACAAGTTCAGTCCCAAAGGAAGGAGAGCGTAGGGACAAAACAGAAGGCACCCCTGGGCCACTATAGGAGTCAGGTTCTGACCGATCAGATTGCGCACAGGAGGGCACCTGACGCCCAAGAGTGAATACAACTGGAGAAAGAGGACTACCTGTGATGGGTCACAATACAGAGGCTGGCAGGAAGACGTCAAAGAAGAGCTCAGGGCAGCTCATAAGGCAGGGAAAGAGAACGAGGATCCGAATGGGAAGATATCTGGAAGGGAAGAACACACGGGAAAGATACAGATGTGGAAGGCTAAAGACAGTGGAACATACTCGATAAAACAAAGCGCGGTGGTAGCACCGCGCCCGGCTCTCTCCGTTTTGGCCACGGCTACAGGATCTAGAGAATTCTGCACAGAGGTAGTAAGCAGGTGGTAAGCAAGTTCAGCGGAAGACTGAAACTGTTTAGTAATGCCTTGCACTTTCAGTAAGGTAAGCAAAAAACACAAAGCAAGGCCAGGATCGTCGCTCCAGCACCATTCAGCGTTTAGAAGAAGGCTGAATCAGTGGCGGGGAGGATAGCATGGTCACGGAGGCGAAGGGGTCTCCAGCACCAAGGATAGACAAGGACAGAGACCAGATGGAATGGAGGTCCCTCATGGCCCTGACTTTTCCTTTTCCAATGATGAACAACAATAGGTGGAACTGCCAGGGCCCCACTAACACAAAAGGCCGCTTAGTGGTCAGGATGATGAAAGATTGAGAACGCCAGCACGGCATCGGTGGTACTACTCGAAACTAGAATAAGCGGCTGTGCTGCGGACAAGGCCATCAGACGCATTGGATATGCTCATTTCGAGTTGAAGCGGTTGGCTTTGAAGGCGGCATCTGGGTGATGTGGAGAGAAGGAGTCACTGTGGCCTTCAACTACCAGTTGGTAAACCGCCCCGTGGGAGTCACTTTCCCTGATATTGCACCCTTCACCTTTTCCGCTCTTTATGCGGATCCCTCGGCTAGTAGAAGGAAGGACTGAAGGCCATACACAGGAGACTAACCGGCCCGTGGTGTCTCTTTCACGAATGGGGTAGCAAACCGCTTTTCCAACGGTGCGTCAACGAGTGTGGATTAATTTCTTTGGGGCGGACCTATGTGCACATGGCGTCGTGGATTTGTGAGAGAAAGGTTGGTGCGGGGACTATGTAACCTTGATTGGCGCCTACAGTTGGTTGTACACCACCTTCCCCTTGCTCGGACCACAGGCCGTTACTGCTCTGCTTGGGGCGGACCAAGGAGGAGAGGCAGAATTCCGGTTCCTGTTGGCTTCTACACAACGAATTCCTAGCGTTTGCTAGGGACACATGGAGTGACCCACGTGGCGATTATGCAAGATCTTCTTCAGCTAACCTTCTGCTTTCCACAGGACGTGGGAATGTATTCATCCGGAAAAAGAAGGGCTCGTGGGATTGAGAAAGCTTTGGAGACGAGGACATCAGCACACCGGTTGGAAGAGGAGCTCCGACTGGAATACGAAACCATTCTTAATCAAGAGGCTTCAGTCTCACTCAGAATGGATCACAGCAGGGGACCGCAACACTTCCGCCTTTAGTTCAGGCTAAGTGGAAAGGAAGACTAAGACAACCTTAAATGGAAAGGCTTCGGCTCCCAGATGGTCAATGGTGCAATGATAGTCAGCAACGACATACAGTTGCATTTTGCAAATCTCTTTATGCTTCTTCATGGAGGCGCGGCGCGGCTCAGGCACCAAGCTACCCGATAAGAGGGAGATTCCCCCCCCATCATAGTGGCATGAGGCAGAGATTGATAGCGTGGGTGTCGGAAGAAGAAGTCAGGGCGGCATTGTTCGAGATGAAGCCACCTTTAGTAGTGCGCCCGGGCATGATGGATTTTGCGCGGCCACTACTATAGCAGACTAACTGGGAATTTGTTCAGTCAGCGCTAATCTCTTTGGTGCAAAGATGCATGGCGGGCGAGAGCATGGAGGAAGGGGTTGGTTGGCAGGCCTTAGTACCAAAGAAAGACAAACCGCAAGCCATCAACGAGTTGAGACCGCCCGAGAAAACTCCAAATTGATGAATCTCCAACCGCATCAAGCCTTTGTTGCCGACCCGGAAACACAAGCTTATAGTAATGGTCCCGAACAGACAGATCATAGACTACATTGTAATTGTACAAGAAGTGGCACACTCGATGCGTAAGAAGCAAGGCAAAACTGGATGGTCTCAAGGTAGATCGTCAGAAGGCGTACGATCGATTGAGGTGGGATTTCATCTTCGACACTTTGGTAGCCCTAGCCAACTTCTTCTTCTTGTGGTTCTATTTAGAAGCTGGGCAGCAAGCACGACAGTGGAACGGGCACATGTCGGATACCTTGAAACCTACTCGCGGAGTGCGCCAAGGCCACTATCAGGCCTTACATCTTTGTGTTATGTATGGAAAAGGAAGAAAGGAAGCAGTGGCTAGCGGAAGGCCAATACGCCTAGGTTTTTGATGGGAGTGCCCATCACGCACCTCTTTTGAATAGTGCGGACGACCTTTCCTTATAGAGGTCTTCGCGGAGGCATCGACGGAGCAAATGCGAGTTAGATGTGCTACAGGAATTCTGCACATGTTCAGGACAGAGAGAACAACTACGTTTAGAAAACACTTCGCTTCGCTCAGCCAAACTCCAAAATAACACTATCGTTCAGAAAACATTTCGCTTCGCCAAAAGAACACTGTCGTTAAGGCCATAGTCAATTTCGCTTCGCTCAACAAAACACTCCAAAATCAGAACTACGTTCAGAAAACATTTCGCTTCGCTCAACTCACGCCTCTTTCGTTCTTTCGGGAGGCTGCAAGCAGAGGAGCTCAAAGCGGTCTCGGGGTTCAGCGTTACGGACAACCGGTACCTAGGGGTCCCCGTTATACATGGGCGGGCAGGAAGTCTTCGCCTATTTCTCAGATAAAGTAAGACAAAGACTCAGCTCGTGGAAAGCCAGTACTCTATCATTTGCGGGGAGAGTGACATTAGTTCAGTCTGTCGTCATGACCCTACCGGCTTATGCGATGCAATCGATGGTGGTGCCTTCGAGTGTCTGTGAGAAAATTCACTCATTGTGCAGACGGTGCGGAAGATAGAAGAAGAAAGCCTCACCTGATCAACTGGGTGCACTATAGGCAGCCCCGTGGGGTAAGTCAAAGGAGAGAGGCCTGAATCAGGCTTTCGTGGCATTCTATATATATGCTGGTTTGGCGGCTAATCACGGAACCAATCACTCTCTGGGCTATCATACTGCAAGGGAAGGACCAGCAGGTTGGACCCTTCCTTCCCCCTACGCTATGCTAGTTTAGGTTAGTGTAGGTTAGTTAGGCTAGTGTAGTTAGGCTAGGTTAGTGTGTTGCATATGAGCTACGCTGTGCAATTCAAGCATATGAGCCTGGCCTTTCCCCGCAGCAGTGCATTGTTTAGGCAAGTAATATTAGCGCTAATATTACATTACTTGAAGGTGGTAGCGCTTGTCGTAGATAAAGCAGATAGCGTATTCCATAAGTATAAGTGCCCATTTCAAAGATAAGCAATGCTTATCTCGCAGCTTAGTTCTGGCATTAACACCAATTCGCCTTATCTCCAGAATTAGCCTAACTGTGTGGTCCACGCCTTGCCACCCGCAGCATAGTATAGACAAGGTTGAACCTAAAGGAAGACTCTCTTAGGCTTGGGAGAATATAGGCTTATCTCGCCCATTGCAAGAATAAAGGCAACCCCAAGAGCTGACTGACCGCGCCTTGAAGCCTTCAAAGGCGGGAAATAGGTCACTTATATGACGCTTTGCCCTTGCAAGCTCTGCTTGCTGCCCAAAGACAATACGATTTCTCGTAGTTAGTTAGGCTTGCTCAGTCAGCTTATATCTTGAAGCCGCTTCACTGCGTTCAGTTCTCAATCTAAATTTAGCTCAGTAAATCACTTCACGCTACTATAAGATGCGCTTCACTGAACTTCGTTCAGCCCCGTTACTGTAAGCGCTGCACTCGCTATGCTCAGCTGTATATTTCATATCTTCACTATCGTTCAGCTCACGCCTTTTGTCTTAGTGGGCAGCCCCGCCCCCCACTAACTGGTCAGGCTCCCGGCTACCCGCCTTACTGTAAGGCAGGCGCGGCGCCCCGTGGGTGTAAGGCTACCTCTATAGTGGCGGTGGCGGTCATATAACACTATATAGCCGAAGGCCGGCTACCTTGACGCTTACAGCCCTATAGGTAGCCCCGTGGGCCGCCTCCCCTACCCTATAGTGGTAGCGGGTAAGGGTCGGGAGCCGCAACACCGGCTCACTGGTGTTGGCCTTCTTCCAATCTGATAAGGACCTTGCTGTACAATTCCATGGTCGATCCTTCTTGAGTAGATCGGTCAGGTGCCGCCCTTCTCGAGAAGCCCTCGATGAACTAACTCCCACGGGGCGGTTGACTAAGTAGAGGAACCGGTCTATCCCAGTCCACCACGGCTTGCACGCACCTTCTCTTGATCCATCCAACTCATGCCGTTTCCAATCCAGTGCCCAAGGAACAAGACCTTATGCAAAGCTCCTTTTTCACATAGAGCTGAAAAAGACCTGAAGATCCTGAACACAGTCCGTAGGTGCTCTGCGTCTTCTTCCAATGTGCGGCTTAGTATATACCACCCGGTCCCGGTTATAAGCGTATCAAATATGGATTACGCAACTCGACGTAGGGGCGAAATAACTCATTCATCAATGTGCAAAAGGAAGGGGCAAACGGCATTACCAACTACTCTCATGCTCCAGCGTCACGCAGGTCGTCTTGCCCTCGTCCCCCTCGGCTATACGCACAGTACCCCGATCGCAAGTCCAACCTGGCCTATAGCTACCGAACCGCACCCCTTGATTGTTGTGATCAATTCCGATGGCACGGGCTCTTTTTTTTAGTCTTGTTCAGGGCCCTCGATACATAGACGGAGACTTGCGCATGCTTCTTCTGGAACAGCACCGCCGAAGGGTGCGTGCCTTCGAGGGTCTGATATAGCCGGCATCGATCAGCTCCTTGAGTAGCTTCCTTAGCTCCGAACGACAGGGGGAGCCCTTTCCTTAGCAAAGGCTAACAAAGCTCCAGCTCTATCTTATGGTCCACCGGCCATCTCGGTGGTTGGGTCTTCGACAATTGCTCAGGTTCCTCGAAATCTCTTAGCTTAGGAGACCCGCTCAATCCCCCCCGCCATAAAAGAGATATCTTTCTTCTAGGTCGCCTTCTCGCCCGTTAGGGCTCGTGCACATGCTTGACGCTGCGCTAAGCCTAGGGGGTTATCTGAGTTGTTTATGTCAGGGACAGAAATCTTTATGCCGTTTTGCTGCAGCCAGTTAACGGCATTTCCCACGAATCGGGTGGTTACCCCCCGTCGGGTTGCTATAGCGGCTACCTGTTGAGGATCATAAGGCAGCGTTGAGTAGGGATTGTTGCTGCTTGTAGTACAGCAACAGTATACTTTGTTTTTTCCTTCGGTCACTTGGACCATTCTTCTTTTGTTGTGGGCCGTGCCCCCAGCCTATCAAAGACAGAAGTCCTTGACGGTTGTTGTTGACACCACTCCCACGGGGCTAAAAAGCAGGGAATTTAATTCCCGAGTCGCAGGGTTGCATGCCTGCTTTCTTTCTTTATATGCTCCCGCTACACCTTGAAGCGGCCATGGACCTGTTGATTAGTTGAGACGACATTGGCAGGCTGACTTGTGTTGTTGATTTTGCTGGTTTGGCCAGACCAACCCAACGTCGAACTCGTAGCTCCTATAGTGTCTATAGGTGCTACTGACGACGTCTATAGGAGTAGGAGCGCCACTACTATAAGCTGTAAGCGCACGCAGAGGCACTACTATAGGCCGTCTACTTCAGACTATAGGTGACAACGAACGAGCAAAGCACAGCACCCTACCGCTACTATAATGCTCCCACGCCACACTGCCAGGTAAGCCCACTGCAACAAGGCAGTAGCGGGTAAGGCCCACGCCACACTGCCAGGTAGGGTTTGCTGCGAGTGCTTTGAGGAAGCGGCGAACCGGAGACGGGAAATAGGGTTGCTCGGACCTTAATATGGAGTTTGTTTATACCTCTTCGTCTTCAGATTCTGAGGTCGAATCATACTCGACCACAGCTATTTATAGACTTGGATCCTTGTAGTAAGTGCCCTTGGATTCAGTCCTTCTCTTTTTCTTTTCCTTCAGCAACCGCTCAACACTAGCGGCTCTAGTGGCCAGGTGGAACAGATCGGTGAATTCTTGCCCTTCAAACTTCTCCCTCGAAGTTCAGACCTCTCAGAGCCAAACTAACACACTCCTTTTCGGGTATGACATGACGTCCTCCGCTTCCTAAACCTCGCGATGTACGGACCGACTCGCCTTGGAGCTGAGTCACTCTTGCCAATCGGCCACTGTAATGTCTGGTTCTGTCCTATAGAATTGCTCATGGCCAGATCAACTATTAAGAGTCAGAGAGCTTGGAGGGAGGTTCATATACCAGGGGAAGGCCGATTTAGTCAGAGAGTTGGCACCTCAACTTGAGGTAGTCCTTGGACCCAGCTTCCCCGCACTGGACCGAGAGCCGAGCTATATGCTCAATAGTCGACTTCTTCTCCTCACCGGAAAAGAGAAGAAAGTCAGGCACCCCCTTTGGAAACTTATGAACTCGCTCGATCCAATCAGGGTTTCCGTCACGTCGGCCTCATTAAGGGCCTGACGTCAATTCCAAGCTGCTGTAGCGCCTCGACCATGTAATTTCTTTCCAGATCCGATCCGATGGTGCCTGTGGAAGAGTTGTGGCGGGTCCCTAGTTGTGATGCTTGCTGCTCTGCTTCCCTTTCGCCCGTCGACCGTCGTACACGTGATTGAGACTCCGCACCTTCACTTTAAGGTTCCTTGTTGGCCGACAGGCATTCCTCCTACTTGACTCGGAAGCAAGTGCATGTAAACATGCCCCCAGCCACTATCCACTATCAATAAGGGTAGCATAGGCTACACATCAAAGACAAGACTCGCTTTGAACGAACAGAACTGAAGTTGCACCTATAGACACTATAGGATGACGACTACTGACCTGCCAGCCGCACTATAGGTCTTTAGACTGAACGAAGTGAAGGCGTGAGCTGAGCGAAGCGAAGTATTTTATGAACGACAGTGTTCTTTTGGAGTTGGATGAGCGAAGCGAAGTATTTTATGAACGACAGTGTTCTTTTGGAGTTGGATGAGCGAAGCGAAGTATTTTATGAACGACAGTGTTCTTTTGGAGTTGGATGAGCGAAGCGAAGTATTTTATGAACGTAGTGCTTATTTTGGAGTGTTTTGCTGAGCGAAGCGAAGTATTTGATTCACTACAGTGTTCTTTTGGAGTTGGATGAGCGAAGCGAAGTATTTTCTTCACTACAGTGTTCTTTTGGAGTTGGATGAGCGAAGCGAAATGTTTGATGAACGACAGTGTTCTTTTGGAGTTTTGTTGAGCGAAGCGAAATGTTTTCTGAACGTAGTTCTGATTTAGGAGTGTTTTGTTGAGCGAAGCGAAATGTTTTCTTCACGTAGTTCTGATTTAGGAGTGTTTTGCTGAGCGAAGCGAAGTTTACGTAGGCCTTAACGACAGTGTTCTTTTGGCGAAGCGAAATGTTTGATGAACGACAGTGTTCTTTTGGAGTTTGGTTGAGCGAAGCGAAATTGACTATGGCCTTAACGATAGTGTTCTTTTGGCGAAGCGAAATGTTTGATTCACGATAGTGTTATTTTGGAGTTTGGTTGAGCGTAGCGAAATTGACTATGGCCTTAACTATAGTGTTCTTTTGGCGTAGCGAAATTTTGTAGAACGATAGTGTTCTTTTGGCGAAGCGAAATTGACTACAGTGAACGAAGTGTTCTTTTGGCAAAGCGAAGTTTCTAAAGACTGAACGCAGTGAAGCAACACTACTATAAGGCAAAAGACTGAACGAAGTGAAGCATTAAAGTGAGCGCAGCGAGTGCAATTAAATATGCTGAGCGTAGCGATATTAATTGGGGCCTGAACGAAGTGAAGCTACAGAGCAGCAAACTGAAATAGATAAACTAACCTAATCAATAAGCATAGACCTACCTTAGAAATTTGAATAGCCACCCCACTTTCTTTTTTATCTTCGGGCAGTGGCAAAGCTCATTCAGTCATTTAGTCCTTCCTTGAAAGCGTAGCATAGCTTGAACACTCGCCATCTATCCTTCCACCTAATGAAAGGAGTAATCCTAACACCAGGCGTAACCTATTCAATTATCTATCCAAGGGCCCCCCACCAATTAGTTTAGGGTAGGATAGTAGCGGGTAGGATAGGAGAAGGTTTCCTTCCGCTTAAGGAAATAGGGCTGGTCAATTCAATCCGGCTAAAAGCCGCATAGCAAGCAAAGAAGAAAGGGTATCCACTTAACCATAGCAATAGCAAAGATTGCAAGCCCTGGATATGTCTTCAACGGCACTATCCCACGGGGCGGTCGACCGACCCCAGCGAAAGCAGCTTTCAATAAAAAATGAAGTGCGCAGTAAACAGCTTTCAGGGGGTTTGAAAGCAAGGCTTGTTGCACTCCTACGCGGCACAGCAGTCATTGATAATAGACCAACACGCAATTATAGAAAGGTACAATAGAATGGCGCAATGCCTTCTGCATTCCAACGCTGGTTTGAATAGCTTAGGCAAAGACCAGGAGAAAAGCCTAGAAAAAGGCAGAGCTTGTAGCCTTCCCACGATGCATTGCATAGGTTAGAACAAAGGCTATAACAAAGGGCCTAAACACACACGCAAAGATAGTGTTGCTTTACTTGAGGATAGGGTTGAGGATAGGCTAGTTTTTCTTTTCCCTTTTGGCTGGGAGGCGAGGGGAGAGATATGGTTAGTGTAGATTAGTAGGCTTGAGAAGCGTGGCTGGGTTAGTGTGAAGCGAGTATGCCTTATTAAGCATGAAAGTAGAAACTGTAAACCAAAAGCACTAAGGCGATTTAACTAGCATGGAAGAAGCATACTAGCAGCAGCATAGCTCCGGCCAGAACGAAGGAAATTTCTCATTCTATTCTCATTAGCATAGTGAACTGGAAAAGATGTGTATAGGCCTTCTCCCCCGACGCAGAGGTCAGGCAAGCACAAAGGCTATCCCCTAATCGCATAGTTCTACGCTTTTAGCCTATACGCTAAAGCCCTTATCCCCGCCCATAGGCAAGCACTAACGCGTAGGGTAGCTAGGCTTTGGGTAGGGTTGCGTAGGTTTGTAATGCAAGTTCTCAGTAGGCTAGGTCAGTGTGAAGCATCAACCCTACCGCCCCGTGGGAGTAGGGGGCCACCCGCTTATAGTAGGTTGGTTGGTGGAGGCGCCCACTAAGACAAAAGGTAGTTCGCTTTGGAAAAGGAAGGTCCCGCGCGCTACAGGTGGTGCGAGCCTTACTTAAGTGAGGCGTGCGCTTACACTTACAGGAAGCAAAACCTTACAAGGGCTCGCTCCTACCTTCCTATAGAAGGAAGCTCCCTTATAAGTGGAGCAAAGCAGCACTATAGGAGCGAGTCATCAAAAGAGCAAAGCGGAGAGTAGCAGGCTTCGCAAAGCGAATTCTTTAATTGCAGCGCCCTACCCTGGTGCAGCTTACAGTAGTCCTTTTGTCTTAGTGGGCGCGCCCTGGCAGGTCTTAGTGGGGAGGTTCATCGCAAACTAGGCCGGGCCCCAATGGTCGCCAGAAGCCAAGGAATGCCCTAGAAAAGCCCCTGACACCTTACTGTAACCGTCAGGGCCCCGCCTCCTACACTATAGGCCGGGCCCTGCCCCTGACTGGCCATAAGGCCGATGATCCGCTGAAGTAGGAAAGGCAGGCGGTAAGGTTGTGAAGAGCAATCGAAAGTTTCAATGCCCCCCGGCCGCTAAAGTAGTATATATCGGCAGCGCTTCCGAGTAAGAGGAAGAAAGAGGTTGTTTGCTCGCCCAGGATGCCGACGAGAACACCGAGAGATCCGTGTTCTACCGCCCCGTGGGTCGGTTGTTGAACGATGCATAAAGATGCCGAATGTGAATGCTTATGCTTGTTTTCTGCATTCAAAAAACAAGAACCCTGGCAGTGTTAGCGGTGATCCGCAAGATAGACTGAGTGAGTTGCTTAATCGTCCAGGCCTATAGTAGTTGGAAAAGTGGGCACTACTATAGCACAAGCACCTCCCGTTCGATTTTCTGGCGCACCACCCTTGTGTTGAAGTGCATGTTCGTGGAGAGGGTCCAAGCAAAAGAGTGGACGTTTTTCTTCGATGGATCCTTCACTCGGCGAGGAGCAAGTGTAGGCTCGACGGGCTACACCTCACTCACCCTTAGGGGCGCGGGTGGATGGAGCGGGCGTGTCGATCACGAGTCCTGAAGTGTGGGTGAATCGCTCGTCGGGCCACACCACAGCCGAGTACGAAGCCCTGATTCTAGGCTATACTCAAGGAGATGGGAGAGTTCTACGGGTGTTGGGCGATTCCCAACTAGTCATACGGCAGCTGACAGGGGAGGGAAGTGTGACAGCCCGACTCCTGTCACGAGGCACAAGATCTCATTTTTGATGTTGAAATCGTGCCACCACGTGAGGACACTACTAAAGAAAAAGGCCCACTCCGCGGTAAGGAAAGATTCTGACGTCGTCAGCTTCCGCTGACATCGCAGCAATCCGTTACGTTACTATAAGGAAAGCGGGAAAGCGTAGGCCTTTCGGCGCCTACGATCCTGAGCGTCGAACGACCACCCGAGGGTACCTTTTGAACCCATTGGTTAAGACGGAACTCAAGGTGAAACGAAGGGCTCTCAGTTACGCTCTTATCGACGGCGAATAAGCGGACAGGGAGGGTGCGGGCGTCTCAGCAAGAATGAAGCCCTCCGAGTGAGAGGTAGACTAAGGCCTTTGCGGGTCGCACTGGTCGGGAAATGAAGTGGTCACTGGCACGGTTACTATTGGCCCACCGCCGCTGGGAGTAGTCTAGGTGAGGGGGACGCTAAATACGCCAGAGGAACCCCACCTCTACCCGTGTACGTAATAAGGTAACGCAGAAAGACGGCTCGCTACAGAAGGTCCCAGCTAGCGAGCTTCACCCCCCATCATCAAGCCATGGCACTGAAGAGGGTGGGGACCAGATCGGTCAAATCCAGCCACAGTCATCCTGGAGGCACGCCTACAACTACTAGTTGAAGGGTGGGGACAGATTATTGAACAAAGTGGGTGGAGGCACAGCCGATGACAGCAGTTGATCAAGGGGTTCGAGCAAGGTGTATAGGTTCGGCGAAAACGATCACGGCAGACCCGAGTCTAAAGTGAATGAAAGCATTCGCTCAAGAATTCGTCGGATGGACCAAGCCAACGGACAAGCCGAGCAACTTCTTTCTATTCTCATTGATCGCACAGATGATAAAGAAGCTCTTGGAAGATAGATAAGCCCTGGCCTTGGCACGAAGTCCTACCGCCACGTGGGGTGATGGGAACACGAAGTCGACCCGGACCCTTTTTCGTATGGTCAAGACGCTGTGCTCCCGTTGTAAATCAACGTTCAGTCACTGATGAAGCCAGGCAAGACGACGACGAGCCAGCCGAATACATGCAGGCCATGTGCGTGGTTCTTCGGTAGATGAAGATCGGCTGATGGCGCTCTAGAGAATATGATAAGTTCTATAGGAGCCGAGCAAAGCAACCTTTGACCTGAGTAGCCGCTCCCACGGGGCGGTAGGCGGTTAGGCTATAGCTGGCTCCTATAGGTAGTTAGTCAGAGACTAACTAACTACCCCCGCCCCCACCACGTCGGAGGCCACGCCTAACTAGAGGTAGGTGGCGACGCTACTTACAGGGCGAGGTAGGGAAAGCATTAATGAATAATGCAACCCCAACCAGTAAGGGCCTGACAGTAGTGGCGACTCATCCTATAGCGAAGTTCCTTCCTCGCAACAGTAAGCCCTTACTGTAAGCTGCCTTAGTGGGTAGGGTCTCTGGCGATATAAGAAAAGGCAGGCAACGAAGCAACTACTACTTACAGGTAGGTGTGTGTAGGTAGGTAGGGCTTGAAGACGGATGGATGCTTCGTAGCAAAGCGAGGCAACCCTACACCCGTAACGACGGCGGTAAGCGAACAGCAACAGGCCTGACTGACAAAGCGAGATGCTCGCCCTACATACAAGAGGAGACCAACGAGTAAGGTTCTTACTGAATGAAGTAAGATGATAGTTGCTCCTTTGACATACAACCGGGTGAGAACGAGAAAACCGCTACCTTCAGCCTTGCCCGCTACTGACTGCTACCACCGACATGGCATTACTGTAGCGGAGGGCAGAGAGTTATGGGTTGATGTTAGGATGTGAGTGCACGCATAGCTTCTTATAGTCTTTCTAATTGCATCCTACTACGGAAGCCACCTATAGGAAAGGGGCCCCTTAGGGGCGCGCGCGGGGGCGAGGCGAGGCGCTTAGCCCTTACCTGTCAGTGGTAGTAGCGGGTCCCTTACTGGTTGGTGGGGTGGTAGTGACTTAAGATCAACTATCACCGCCACGTGGGTGTCAGGGGCGAGTGCACTATAGAGAACCGTAGGGTAAGGTTGCGCAGGCTACAGTAAGCCGACTGCCTGACCGGGGGCTCTGACCCTGAACCTGACCGCCATTACACCCACGGGGCGGTGGGCGAAGTCAGTAGCGGGAGTAAGCTTACCTCCCGCACCCCACTAACACTGCCAGGTAAGCCCACTATAGAGGTTAGCGGTGCGGAGCTACTGAGAAGCCAAGCCCGCTTACTTAAATAGCGCTTCACTTCGTTCAGGCTAAAGCCCTTCGCTACGCTCAGCTTATATAGTGTCGCTTCACTTCGTTCAGGCTTTAGCACTTCGCTACGCTCAGCTTATATAGTGTCGCTTCACTTCGTTCAGGCTTTAGCACTTCGCTACGCTCAGCTTATTTAGTGTCGCTTCACTTCGTTCAGTCTAAAGAACCTTCACTATCGTTCAGTAAAATGTAGCCTACGTAAATTTCGCTTCGCTCAACTCACGCCTTTTGTGTTAGTGGGAGCTCCATGGCACCCTAACGTGGGAGCGAGAGGAGAGGAGAGGAGAGGAGTGACGCACTATAGGGCCCCACGGAGGCGGGGTAAGCCTATAGCTTACAGTAAGGGCACTATAAGATAAGGCTTAAAGGAAGTCAGGCATGCCGCCTTAAGCGGGTATCTAGTTACAGTAAGCTTACTGTAAGGCTACCGGCTACCTCCTATCCTATAGTAGTGGCGGTGGCGGTCATATAAGACTATAGCCGAAGGGCGGCTACCCGCTACCACCGCTGAGTGGGGGCGAGGTAACGGTCCTCTCGCTATGTCTCGGCCTTGGGGGACCGAGCTTGCTTTGGCGCCGTTGCTATTATCCTCTCTGTACCGATCTATCAACGCCGCTCTTGAATCTTGAACGGTTGCCCTGAACAGTGCTGCAGGCCCCTTGTGGGTACTCCAGTGGTGGATTCACCTCTACTTCCCTGAGTTCGGCTTGTTCGACCTTCCCGACTCCGTTCTTCCTCGCGATCCAGGATGTTTAGGTGAGACCTTGAAGCACATCCCGGCCCCTCACCACTGATTATAGAGCCTTCGACATCCCACGCGGAGTCGATCTATTCCCCTTGCTTTCCACTGTTGGCAAGCCCAGATGGCTGATTGATATAGAGATACTCGAGGATGGGGAAAGCAAGATGTTTGACTGGGGCCAAGTTCTACATACTGCTGGGGCCGGAGTCTACGAACAATTGGGTATCCGCCGAACCCTACTTCCCGAATTGCCTTGCCCTTTTGGCTCAAGACCTTCCAGCTCCTTTCATCTGTTGCGGAGCGCCGTCAGGCTTGGCTCAGCGCCTCTCTTCTTGATCAGCTGGTGCAAACTTCCAACGAAAAGCTGGACCGGTACCACTTCCCCCACTACTATAAGCAACCCTGGTGAAACTCGTTGATTCTCCGAATGGCCACTCTGCTTTGACTTTGTACCAGGAAGGCGTGGAATTTGATAAGCAGAGGTTTTATACTGAACGAAGTGAAGCCCGTTTGTGAGCGAAGCGAAATGTTTGATGAACGAAGTGTTATTTTGGAGTTTGTGAGCGAAGCGAAATGAAATACTTCGCTACGCTCAGCCCTCGTACCTCGTCCCTGAACGAAGTGTTATTTTGTAGTTTGTGAGCGAAGCGAAATGAAATACTTCGCTACGCTCAGCCCTCGTACCTCGTCCCTGAACGAAGTGCTTATTTTGGAGTTTGTGAGCGAAGCGAAATGAAATACTTCGCTACGCTCAGCCCTCGTACCTCGTCCCTGAACGAAGTGCTTATTTTGTAGTTTGTGAGCGAAGCGAAATGTTTTCTGAACGAAGTTCTGATTTAGGAGTTTGGTTGAGCGAAGCGAAATGTTTTCTGAACGAAGTGTTCTTTTGGAGTTTGGCTGAGCGAAGCGAAGTGTTTTTAGAACAAAGTGTTCTTTTGGAGTTTGGCTGAGCGAAGCGAAGTGTTTTTAGAAAGAAGTTCAAGGCACCAATCAGCCTGGTGACGAGGGGCCGAGCAGCATGAGCTAAGGGAGGAGAAAAGGTTTCAATGTTCTATTGTTAGAGGATAACGGCCCACCAGGGGACGTTATCCGCGGCAAAGAGGAAGAGAGGAGCGGACGAAAGTGCACGAGCCGGCGAGGATTAAGCGTGTAAAGGATTCGGGAGGACAAGGGGGGAGGTCCCAATTATTGGAATTGGAAGAGGAAGCCTCAGAAGAAGAGGGGACTCCAAAAGAAGCGCCGCGTTTTGACCGCAGGACGAAGAGGGACATTGAGGAGGCCGAAGCAATGAGGCGAGAAGGAGAAGAAAGAGGCCAGTGACGCTTTAGTTCTTGTTGCTGAAGCGGCAACCCTGGCCTTGTTCGAAGGCCTACAACCATTGCCATCTTCCATTCCTGGTGGTTACTTGCTTCCCCCTTTTTTGACACCTTTCTTTTTTTATTATTGCAGATGGTTTTCCAAGCCCTCCACCGCTCAGGGAACTTTGAATCTTTTGACCTCAGTGGGTAATCCCTTGAGGATCTGGGAGTCATGTATCAGCGTCTCACAGAGTGGGGGTATCGGTTGTGGGTCCGACTGCTGCGGTATCGTCGATTGCATCTCCTCCGGCCGATCGTATAGTTGCCTCGGATGGGGATCCTTTCACCTTTGCTCTAGCTGGGGACGCAGCCACTGCGGCTGTGAGTCCTGGACCCGGTTCTTCGTCGGCTTGCTGCGACCATTCGGTTGAGTCGGGCATTAGAGACACCGCGCCGCCGAAGTCAGACCGGAGATTCGTGGCAGGCTTGCTCAAGGGAGATATCCCGACCGATCCATCACTCGAGGCCTCTCTCAGACGCTCACTGGACCGCTACTACTTCTGCAACGTCCGACCCTACGGAAATTATTCCCATCTTGGGAGCGGCCTGTCGCGCTTTTAAAGCTCACAACTTGGAAAGAATTTCCCTCTGGCAAGGTAGGGTGAGACGTGACGAAGTGATGTTGGAGTTGGAGCTGCTGACGATGGTCCAGGATCGGCTGGGCTCTCTCCCGGCGCAACTCCAGGCAGCGGCGAGTAACCGTCAAGCAAAGGAATCTGTGTGCACCGACCTCTCCACTCGATTACACACCCGGCTGGTCGTCGGATATCAGAGGACGCCGCTGACCTAGGCTCCCAGCTGGAGCGATCTCTGGCTGACTGAAAGTAGTGGCCACTGCTGTCGAACTCCTCAGAGAGCAAGATATGATGATCAGAGGAGCCCAGCGAAGGGAGTCCCTGCGGCAAGAGGTTGGTCTTATCGATTTGCAGATAGGTTCAGCCTAGAACTCCTGGAATGGATTATGGGGGACCCTTGAACGTGCGCAGCAACGACTGAGTTCCGGCCTGGGGACCAATAAATTCTAAGTACCCTTAACTGCGGACGGCCCTCTCTCTTCTTCTTACAATGGTCTGAGCCAGCTACCTTTTGTGTTAGTGGGCCTACGTCAGGCTCTACCACCTGGCAGTGCGTCCGGGCTCCCGGCGCGGCGAGGTAAGGCGTCAAAGGCTGGCTTGTAGCCACTATTTTCCTCTTCACTCTACTTCTTTCCTCGAGGGAGCCTAGGCTTTTCTATACCTTTGCTCCTCTTACGCCCGCTGACATCTCCCTAGTTTTTGTTTAGTACTAGGGGCTGCTCCTAGGGAGGGGCATTGACTTTTCTTTACAGCTTTCCTAGGAGTAGTTGTAACGCCCCTTTCTTCATCAAGCTACTCTGGTGAGAACACCTGAGTATTTACCCAAGAATCGCGATTATCAGACCGCCCCAGTCTTCTCCGATTCAAGGCAAGCGCTAATAGTTGTAAGGTAAGGAGGCCAGGCCTGCCACGCCATCGCCTGATTGGAAGTCAGATCCGAGATCGAGAGTCTCTCTCTCCCGGTCTTCATTATCTGCCCATCGGAGGGGTCAGTTCGGCGAGCTCAGGCGAGCAGAACCCGCGCACCTCCTGGCACGCCGCGCACCGCACCCAACGCCTATAAGACGTGCCAACACAACCCTCTTTCGTTTTGGGAGCACGAACTTACGACTTGCCTACCTTGACTTGGCTGATCGGCCTTGCGGTCGTGGTTTCTCCATCGAGTTCGTCTATCAAGACTCTGAAAACTTTGAGGGAGGTCCCGTTGCACTCATAGGTGAGTGCCGGTGAGCGTCTCCATGGGGATCAGACTGGTTCGGTACCTAGACTGATTCGGTCGTCATGGTCTTAGGTCGCAGAGGTGAACTCCTTTTGCGAGCGGGGGAAGTCCAACCCCATCCCGGCTTCGGCCGAGTGGACTACTAATCACTGCCGATACCTTCACACTTTAGCAGAGTACACTTTCGGCCGTTACGGGCTACTCGAGTTCTCCTCATTGCCCCGACACGCAGGCGACTCGAGGCACGAGTCGCGCGCCGCCTCTCGGGTTTCTTCGTGGCGGATTGCCGCTCCTCATTTCCCGGGCCCTTCGACTTGTATGAATCCTGCTTTCTCCCATATCATGGAGAGGTGGTCCGTCCTTGGTTTCCGTCCCCGGGTTGGCCTAGGATCCAGGCGAGGTGGAGTTTCTCGCCTGGTTGCAAGAGCTCGGCCGAGTATCAGCCATCGGCAAGGGAGACCCGTCCTGCCTTGCCTATCCGTTCTGGTCTTCCAGGCCTTCTCTACCTCTCGCTCAGTCACCTTCCGCCAGACCCTTCTTTGCGCTTGGGCGAACCGAGAGCAGGATTTAGCTGGGCGGGTTTTTGTCCGCCGAAGAAGTTGAGGTAGGGGCAGAAACCCCCCTACGTTTGCTTCGGGCTGGGTCCTCCCCGGATATCTTGGGTGCTCGGTCGGGATGGAATTCCTGAGGATGGGAACCGGCCCCTCGATTGGCGAGTCCATTCTTCCGTCAGGACCGACCGTTGGGAGCGACCAACATCCTTCGATTCGGTACGGGGTTGGTCTCTGTCATGGAGGTCCACTGCCGATATTTAGCGCGTACCGCGTGGATGCCAGCTCGAAGTTGCCTCCTATCCTAGTAAGGCACTCCGAGTGGCACTTCCTTCTGGTCTGCCGAGCGCTTGGAGTCGACCGCCTCCGCGGAGACCGGCCGCGACGTGCGAGGGAAAAAAGGGTCAATGTTCGAGGGGCCAAATACAGCACGGATTGGCTTGGCCGAAATGCATCCCCTTCTGGGTCGCGGGTCTACGGCACCGCCGACTGCTTGACGGCTCATCGTTTGCTGATGCGGCGATTTAGGGGCCCTACCCTATAATAATAATAGGTTGGGCCGTTTTCGGCGGGCAACTTCCCATTCGTTGCCTCTCCGGCACGTGAAGGGGGCTTCGGGGATGTCCGCCACAGTATGTGCAGTGGCGATGGCGGCGGAATCTCCGCACCCTCAGTAGCGGTATGCTTCTCAGGAGGCAGGACAGCCGTCCTCTCGGAGCTAACCCGCGTCTGCTCAGTCGATGCCCGGGCCGATAACAGGAGTCGGCGGGGCTAATCCTGCCGACCCCGCTGTCTCGCACGTCACCGTGCGGGCTGGGGCTTGGCTTGGTTTTCTTCTTCTTCTTGTCCCGCCTGATGTCGCGCTTCCGATTCGCAGCACGGCTCTACTGCTACCATTGGTTCAATCTCAGTAGGCAGGAGCTGAGCCGTGCTATACGCCGACCTCATCATCACCTTGTGTTCTCGCTGTCGGATTCGGGAAGTCATTGCGAAGCCGTCCTGTCAATGGCTTGTCGGCGTGCGACTTCCTCGCCATCGAACCCAGGCGAGGCAACAGTTGTGTAGGGAGCCCCGGAGTAACAATCCTGAGGAGTTCCTTACGTAGAACCGCCTCCATAATAAACGCTCCCTTAGTATGCCACTGGGTAATCCATGTGGCCTTACTGTAGGGGTTCAGTCAGGTCGTGTACTGCAGCATAAGGCTTCGATCGGTTCTTTCTCCGACGAATTAGCCAAAAAGATGTTAGCACGAAAAGTGGGTTGGAGATATGCGCGGGCGTGCCAGGAGGTGCGACGACTCGGTCCAAACGGATTAGCCGAACAAACCCCTCCACAGGGAAGCGTGTATGCCTTTCGGCCGGGCGGGGGCTCGGCCGGTTAGTAGACGCCGCCAAAAGAAGGCCGAGAAGGAAAACCCGGCCGGTATGCATTGAACGAGCAATCTGACTGAGGCCTCTCATCAGGCTTGGGTCCAACGGCATCCTTGGACAGTAGCCGTCATCCTTTCGTCGGTGAAGCCGGCCACTCAAAGTGGTCGCATAGGCCCCTTATAGTAGCAGTAGCTTGTTTCGCTTATTTGAAGCCTTTCACTTTCAGGCTTACCGCTAGCAGTCTTAGTGGGGGCGGGGGTAACGCAGCGAAAGAGTTACTCGCGGTGCCCGCTAACTGTGTTAGTGGGAGCGGCTCCTTGTTGCGGCTCTTTCAGCTACCCTTACGTCAATATATAGTAGTAGTAGCCGGTTGCTCTACCTGCCCCTACGTCAGGTAGCAGTTACTCCGCGGGGGTCAGTTTCACCGCTAACACAAAAGGCTGACGGCACCGCTACGTGGGGCGAAAGGTAGCCGGCGGTAGTACTTTTTCTTTCATTAATAGCATTTTCTTTGATTAACTCGAAGTTCCCTTGACCGCCCCGTGGGAGTGGCGGTAGCGTCCTCTGCCTTTTTGAAATATCATGAACAGTTCCCGTGGGTTGAGCTCCACCCTATAGTCAAGCATGCTATAGTGAATAGCAGTCAGATATAAGTTAGATTCTAACTCGGGTCATAAAAGCCCACTTTCTGAAGATCTCTCCCCTCTCTTCGGGATCTAACATCAATTGCAATGATTCGATAGGTGGCTCATTGGGATAGATGGATGGGCAATACCCCCCCCTGGAAACGTATAGGAAGTTTTCTCCTCATACGGCTCGAGAAAGAATGATTCTCTGGATGGAAAGAAATAGCAAACGTGAAATCATCAATTATGAAATGATTGGAGTCGTCTCCAATAGAGTTCTTCCTTCCCAATCATTCTCATTCGTCCTGGTCTCAAAGGCCTTAATCTTTCTTGAGCGGTCTATAACCCCGCCGTTAATATTAATAGTTGTTCTCATCTGGCTTTCTATTTCTTATTATGATCCAATCCACTTGATTGAGACAATAGTGAAGTTCAGATGGAATTTCTCTGGGACGGAAGGATTCGAACCTCCGAGTAACAGGACCAAAACCCGTTGCCTTACCGCTTGGCCACGCCCCATTTATGTTTCTATTCAACATGAATATACATTAATATTGGTATCGGGTGTTCGTCAATTCCAGCCCAATATCTATCGAAGAAAGAAGTTGTTGCTGAGATTCGATTCGACACGTGTAGATCCGTAATAAAACTAAATTCATTGATCATTACATATAATATCTGATAATTCAGATATTGTATGAAGATTCCGTATAATGAAATTTGACAATTGAATTTGATTGGGGAATTCACAGAAAGAAGGATTTTATACCATATTCTTAATGCAACTATAGGATGCGTAGTGCTCAAAGCACTAACGAACGAGCAACCTTTCCCGCCCCGTGGGTCCCCCGGGGCGTCTTACTGTAAGCTCCCACGTGGCGGACTATAGGGCCTGACGGCGGCTTACCCTATAGGCTTACAAAAGAGCCTTGACTTTCAGGCTTACCTGGCAGTTGGCGTGGGATACCCCTGGCAGTGTTAGTGGGGGCCTTACCCTATAGTGCGTCTTATAGTGCCTCCTTGTTGCGGACTACTTTCAGGCTGAACTATAGGCTGCCCCGTGTGGGAGTCAGGCTTGTTTCGCAAGGGCCCTTACACCCTGGCAGTGTTAGCCCGGGCACTATAGGACGCCCCACTAACACTATAGGCGTAGCGGCCACGTGGGAGCGATCGCAAGCGGCTACCAGCCGCTATAGGTAGTACCGCCCCGTGGGAGTCAGGCTACGTCAAAGGTTGTTAGTCTTTGACATCCTAACCTTATAGTGGGGCTTATAGTGGGGTAAGAGCAAAGGAGTCTCGCTAGCTCCTATAGTATAGACTGACGCGTGCGCTTACCGCTACGCTACTATAGGCAAGGGCCGGACTCCGCTACACCCACGTGGCGGTGCGCCCACTACCCCACTACTCCCACGGGGCGGTGCGGCTTACATTACAGTAAGGTACGTAGGGACGAGGTACGAGGCGTGAGTTGAGCATAGCGAAATGTTTTCTGAACGATAGTGTTATTTTGGAGTTGGATGAGCGTAGGTGCGTAGAGCTGAGCGAAGCGAAGAGAAGATCATTTAAGCTGAACGAAGTGAAGGTACGTAGGCCTGAACGAAGTGAAGCGGCAACTTTATAAAACCTTCGCTACGCTCAGCTTATTTAGTGTCGCTTCACTACGTTCAGGCTAAAGCCCTACCTACCTTTTGTCTTAGTGGGCACCATATAGCGGGGCGGTAAGCCGCTCCCTTGGCCCGCCCCGCTACAGCTATATGGTGCCCCGCTTACCCGCTTACCCTATAGTGCCCCGTGGGCCTTTTGTGCTAGCCTATAGTGCGCCACCGCCACCTCCGGGCCCTATAGTGCTACTGAACTTCAGGGGTAAGCAGTAAGGCTACCGCAGAGTGGGGCTTACAGCCTTTAAGCGCCCTGTAATGACGCAACCAACCGCAGAGTGGGAACCCACGACGCGACACCGCCTGACGTAGTGGTGCGGTTGGTTGCTTACTGGTAGGCCCGCAACTAAGGCGCCCCCGTGGGAGTCCCGCCCCGTGGGTAAGCCCACGCCAACTGCCAGGATCTACTATCTTTCGCTGCGTTACCCCCGCCCCCACTAACACTGCCAGGTAAGCGTAAGGTAGGCAATGCTTTGCTTATGAATTTCTTAGATCTTTGTTACTTCTTCATCTTTCTTTTGAGAGCTTTTAGGCAAGCAAACAACAAACTACCAACGGAACTCCACTCCTTCCAACCACAGAAGTAGAACCGAATAAACTTCTGACTCTTCCTATAGAGTAGACGGAACAAATAAAGATAGACTCTCTCCGCTTCGGATGTGGATTCAGGGACCGATGGGACTTCCTATCTCAGAATATGCAGCGGCTGCTCGGCCCTTGCCTATAGTAGCGTAGCGGTAAGCCCACTAACACATTTAGTAGCCTTCGATTTGTTCGGAAAAGAAACGAAAGACAAGAAAACATCTTTGATTACAATTAAAAGGAACAATCTCAAATAGATCAAGATCAAATTGCGGGTCATTTCATGGTGAACATGATCTGCAATAATATCTTCGATCCCTACTTTTATGTGCCATAATAAAGAAAGAAAAGGTAGGGAAGTGAAAGACACTTTGGATATGATAAGAAAAGGAGGTGGGAAAGCAGCAGTAATTCTTTGGAAAAGCCCGGTTCTCTTTGTCTTCGAGCTTTCATTCCTCAATCCATTTATTCTTTCTTTCATATACCTCCCCACCAATAGATAGAGACAAATGGGAATAACCGAACCACGTCTACGAAATGCCAGTACCATGCTGCTGCTTCAAAGCCAACGTGATGCTCCTTGGTCAGATGACCCAGATATTGGCGAATACCACATACGATCAAGAAAAGAGTACCTATAATCACATGAAAACCATGAAAGCCGGTTGCTGAGGAAAAGGTAGAACCATAAATACTATCCGAAATCGTGGAAGGTGCTTGGTAATATTCCATTCCTTGAAAGCCAGTGGATACTAGAGCCAGTGAAACGGTAGCTACTAAAGCGTAAACAGCTGCTTTTTCCTTCCCCGCGAGTATAGCATGATGAGCCCAAGTTACGGCTGCTCCGGATGACAGGGGAATAGGGGTATTCAGAAAAGGGATTTCCCAAGGATCTAAAACCCCAATCCCTTTTGGGGGCCAAATACCTCCGATCTCTACCGTAGGTGCCAAAGAAGAATGAGAAGAAGCCCGAAAAAGAGCAAAAAGGAACATAACCTCCGATACGATGAACGGAATAGAACCATATCGAGGTCCTAATTGTACGACTTTGGTATGATGCCCTTCCAACGTGGATTCACGTACAACATCGCGCCACCATACGAACATGGTATATAGGAGAAATAGAAGGCCCAAACTGAGAAGTCTTGCACCCCCTTGAAATGAGTGCATGTACATCACACCTCCTACGGTGGTTGCCAAAGCTCCGAGTGAACCCGAAATAGGCCATGGACTTGGATCCACCAAATGATAAGAATGCCTCTGAGATGAAATCATAAACCACTTTCCCACGGTTGTATGTAAACCCTCCCTTCACCCCCATCCCCTAAAGTGGTCAAGAAGGGCTCTTTTGGGTCTTATTCTCTTTCTATCTGACAGGACAAAGAAATAGGAAGGGATGGTTTCTTTTCTCACTGCCCTACCACTAACCCGCTCCTGGGAAGCCCTTAGTAGTAGTAGCCATATGTAGAAAGTTCAAGGTGAAGTAAGGACTTGCAAAACCATGGACGGCCGTTAGCCCACCTCTCCTTACCTCTGGCCCAATGACTTCCGCGGTCAAGTCTGGGTATGTCCAGTTCTGTGGGAGGGTCAAGTTGTGCGTCTCCATCAGTCCTTTGACTATGTCAAAACTGTTCGCACAGCATTTACAGCAGGGGAAGGGGTTGTCCTGCCCTTGTGGGACAGGGGCAGGCAGGGGGGTTTTCCATGGTATTGGAAAGAGTTTCAATGATCTGCACTAGGGACGCCGATGTCTTCAATTCTTTGACTGCTCCGAGAGAGACCAACTTTTCGAATCGCCGGTGGTTTTTCCACGAGGAAAGGCATGGGATGATTTTCGATAGGTCACCAAGCAAGATCTCGATGAGGACACTGAAAATGCAAATCGAAGAACCCCCCTCTACAAAAGAGCCCGCTACCGCCACGTGGGAGTAGTAGGCTGTAACGCAAGGCGCTGCCTACCAGCCTACCTACCTATAGCAGCCCGCTACACCCACTAAGACTGAAGGTGAAAGGTAGCAGCCGGGCTTACTGTAACGGGCCCGCTCCCACGCACTATAGGCGTTTTTAGTAGCGGGAGGCACCCAGGGAGCGATCGCAAGGCTACACTTGCTACCTTCTCCATGGTGTTACAGGAGAGCCCACTAACACAAAATGCCAGGTAAGGCCTTTCTTATCTACGCAATTCAAGGTGATGGAAGCTAACCCATGTTGGTTAATGCTAAAGAGGGGTCATCCGGCATCATCCTTTTTCCTTGTCTGTCAGTTCATCTTCCTTTAGCCCGTGTCGAGCCCGGCACCTGAAGTGCGTCTGGGGTGGAGCTTCAAAGGTCTCCACCTGGCAGTTGGCGTGGGGCCCCGCAAAAGAATTTCTAGTTGCATTGCACTATAGTTGCACTAACCGCCTGCCTAGCCTGCAACTCCCACGGGGCGGTTGTTGCTCCCTATACTAGAAAAAGGTTAGGATGCGTCGCCCTGGCAGTGTTAGCGGTAAGCTCGCACCCTACTGACGCTACTCCCACGGGGCGGTAACAGTAAGGCTTTGCTTCGTTGCACTTTGACGCATAGCACCTATAGACAAGGGCTGAGCGTAGCGAAGAGAAGGCGTGAGCTGAGCGAAGCGAAGTATTTTATGAACGACAGTGTTCTTTTGGAGTTGGATGAGCAAAGCGAAGTTTACTTGTCTGAACGAAGTGTTCTTTTGGAGTGTTTTGTTGAGCGAAGCGAAATTGACTTGTCTGAACGTCAGTGTTATTTTGGAGTTAGGTTGAGCGAAGCGAAATTGACTTGTCTGAACGTAAGTGTTATTTTGGAGTTTGGTTGAGCGAAGCGAAATGTTTTCTGAACGATAGTGTTATTTTGGAGTGTTTTGTTGAGCGAAGCGAAATGTTTGATGAACGACAGTGAAGCGGCAACTTTATAATAGCTGAACGTAGTGAAGTATACATGAAACTGAACGAAGTGAAGCGGCAACTTTATAATAGCTGAACGTAGTGAAGTATACATGAAACTGAACGAAGTGAAGCGGCAACTTTATAATTGCTGAGCGTAGCGAAGGTGCGGAGAGCTGAACGAAGTTCAGTGATATTTACTGAACGAAGTTCAGCGCTTTATCCTTCACGAAGTGAAGCGCTTTAGCCTGGTGAAGCTACAGAGCAGCAGGTCATTTGGTGCTCGTTCGTTATCAAAGCACTTGCTTTGCTCGTTACCAAAGGTCTCCACCTGGCAGTGTTAGTGGGGCGACAGTGACGCATTGATAAGCTAGGAGTTCGCCTTTCTGAAACTAAGGCCTACGCTTCCTCCTTTGCTTTTCCCACTGATGGCATACTTAATATATGCAGTCTAAACGGTGCTTGTTGCGGCGAATCCCTGATTTTTGTCCAATTCCAACCTCGCATTAAACCTCCTCGTCCATCAATCCCATTCCAACAATAAGGGCCTTTATGCCACGAATCGCCTGTTCTCTTTGTTAGAGAATGTTAGAGCCAGTCCCATTTCTTTTGACTATTGGGAGATTTCCCGCGCATTCCTTGCCCGCTCCAAGCTAGAATCTCATTCCTTTTTCGATTTCTTCAGGGTGCCTATCCTTCTGTGCTGCTCTCTTCTTCACTTCCTCACTCGGAGATAGCCTTTGAACCCCTTCTTCTTGCAATAGACCATTCCCTCACTGCTGATTCAATAGCTGCTCCTTTACGGAACTGAGACAGAGATTGAAGGATGCCGACCCGGCCCCCTCCGGGCATTCAAACACAGGAAAGGGCCATTCAGAGGAGTTGCCTCTTCTTAGACCACCTGTAGCACTTCCTCCTCTTCTTCTCATTTCTGTGCTTAACAACATATCCGCCCTTCCCTTGCGAAGTGACTTCTTTTTCCAAAAGAAAGAACCAGAAGGTATACTTCCATTGTGTGCGCGGTTTCTCTCGTTATTGAAGCAGCTCCGTGGGCTTACCTGACGTGGCTTGTGTGAAAGCGGAGCCTTGGGTAAGGATAGATTGCGGTATGCCCTTTGGACCGCCGCCCCTTAAGGGTTGGGTTCTAGTGGCGGGTTCTTGGGTCGTCCGGACCGCTACTATAAGGCAAGTGGTGGCCGCCCCACACCCCTTATCATGCGTGTCCGTGGGAGCAGTTTGTGTTAGCGTTTTCTTCCTTATGGTTCTCAGTCCTCTTTCTCTTTCGCCGAGATTTCAAAAGATGTCTTCCTTATCTTTGGCATCGTCCACTATACTATCTTTTCCCAATTCGGGCACAGATGGGGAAAATCCCATTTCTTTGACAGATTCTTGGATGCCCCTGCGCATCCCTATATGGATAGGGATGCTGATTCAGATGCGGCGTCAAAGGCTCGTTTGAGCGGACCCGGATAAAGAAGCAAGGTTTCATCCGAGCGCGCGGGAGGGCGAAAACCCTGTTCGTCCCTTGGGGTTTTGCCTACCAAGTCTTTGACATTTCCTTTCATCGACCGGATGGATGGATGGAGGATGACGGACAGACGGACCATGGTGAGGCGAAAGGGTCCCCGGTGGCTTCAGGGACAGAGGAGATCCACCAAAGCAGAGCGATTCTTCTGGTAGTGGTAGTCAGCGAACGTGGTCGCAGGTCGTAGGCAAGGAAGAACCCATGAAAGCAGCGGATGCAGAGCGGGGTTAGAGATTGAAGAAAGAGAAGGAGGGCCTTCGAAGAAAGACCATGGCGATGGACGATGATAGCGGGATTCAGTGGGGAGGAGAGATCTAAGCGGATGGACTTCCGCTTCATCTTCGATAACCTTCGAAGGATGTGGAACAAGCTATCTAACATCCATTTCTATGCCGGGAGACAAGGTTTCTTCCTAATCCAGACAAGCTCTGAGGAAGACATGAATTTCATCATGAAGCACGTAGTCTGGAAGTTGGCTGGAAGGACTTTGCTGGTCAATAAATGGTTCCCAGGGAAGCCATGGCGGTTAGAGTTCTACCATTCCGCGTTGGGTGCGTTTGCTCGATCTCAACCCATGCCTTTGGTATTCAGCCCGTGTGGATTTTTGCAACGCATGTGGCCATCGTAATGGTGCGTGTGTTGCCAAACCCACTCCGGAGAAGCAGCAGGAGCCAGGCAAAGATGACTGGCAAAAGCCCAACACTCGGAAAGTGTGGAAGGTAAAAGAACAGAGATCCCATGAGTCATCCAATCCATTTTCCGCGCTCCAAGAGATGGAGGAAGATGACTGACCTGCGGCTGAAGAGGTCCGCCCAAGGATCTAATTCAGGAACAATTCATGAAGGGCATGAGAGGTCCCTGGTGGTTGGAGATGCAGTTCATGCTTCTATGGTGCAGACCGCGACAATTGAGCAGGCGGGAGGTGAGGACAAAGCCTGAATGGTGGTTAGTTTTCCACCTGGATTCCCAGGAGAAGCTTCTTATAGAGAGGAGACCCTAACAGATGGGGCGGGATTCCACTCCGATTCACCGGGGGCCCCAGAAGGTAAGAAAGCTGAAATAGAGACAAAGAAGTCGAGGAACCCGCTGGAAATCCTTGTTTGAGCCGGAGCTTGGTATGGATCAAGGAGAAGGATTGTTCACGATGTCGTCGAGCTTGGCTTTGGTGACCTTACCGCTACGTGGGGCTGGGGTTTCTTCAGGTAGATTGAAAGAGAAGACCACTACCTCTTTCTGTCAGAGGGAAAGGAAACTGAAAACTTCTCACTAGCAGAAGAAGGGGGTCCAGGAGGTAAGACGCAAGCTTATCCCAAGCTGTGATATGCAAGACCCTGACTTATTGCCTGAGAGCGCCCACTCTGGTTAGAAGGGTGAGCCTTCTCTCCAATTCTTGTTCTGGCATTCAACACGCGGGGCTTGGGGAGAGCATGGGCCCGCGCGGAACTCAAAGAAATGCTCCGGAAATGGAAGGTTGATGTGGTTTGATGGCACTGGAGTCTTCTCATCCTTCAGTAGATATTCGATGGCTGGGAACTTCAGTAGTGGACCAACTGCAAGGATTATAGCTCTATGGCTATAAGGCAATTGGGGTACTTCAGTCTTAAGCGAATCAGACCTGCATCTCTCTCTCATCATCCTTGATCTCGGACTGGCGTTGATCCTTTCGGGAGGGGCATAACACCTTTTTAATAAGCTAGGCGATCTCTCTGGCAGCAAATGCGAAAGAAGAACAATGGTTTGCCGTGGATGATTGTTGGCGATTGGAATGCAATCCGTTCGAGTGAGGAGCGGATAGGGGGAGCTGGAATTCATAGACCAGATGTTGAGTTCAATGAAGCAATTCTTGATTGTCAACTAATCGAACTCCCAGTTACTGGTTCCTTCTTCACGTGGTCGAAGAGGCAAGCAGGCGCATCCTACATTGCCAGCCGGAAGGGGTCTTGCTAGTAGTGAATGGCTAAGAGTGTTCCCAGACACATGGATTCAAAGATTGCCTCGAGTGATGTCGGACCACAGCGGTTTACTAGTGACGGTGGATCATACATCTTCTAAGCGATGCACTCCATTCAAATTGGATAAGATGTGGACATTGCACCCTGGTTGTGAACAAGTAGTACGCCATGCTTGGAATACCAAGTTGAAGGGTTCGGCTCAGGGTAGTTAGAAAGCTTCGCGAGGTGAAGAGAAGCCTAATTGAATGGAAGAGAGAGGCCATCGGGGACATCTCCTGACGTGTGAAGCATTGCCAGGCGGAGCGTTAGAGTCTTCAATCTCGCATTTCTGCGGGAGAAAGAGAGAAGATTGGCGAGTTTTTAGACGTCGTGAACGTCTCAAAGATCTTCGCATAGCTGAGAGGTTCAAGCGTGACGGTCGGGCGAGATGGATTGAGGAGGGCGAGAGAAAGACGGCGTATTACCACCTAAAGTTCTAAGGCAATATAGGCCTTCATACATCTTTTGGTCCGGGAAGATGGCTCCCAATGTGCTACTCTTGACAGCATCTTTGAAGAGGCGACATCCTACTTTCGTCATCTGTTTTCCCCGGTGGACAGATCGGCATGGAGTGGTATAGCGGCTCCCAACGTATCGCCAGAGGAAAACGAGAGACTCCGCAGGCCGGATGAAGAGGTGCGTCAGGCAGTGAAAGGTATAAAAGAAGGAAGGAAGTTCCCCTGGGCCGGACGGCTTCTCCGGGGTCTTTTTTCTAAAGTTTTGGCATCAGACAGTTGTAGTGAAGAGATCAAAGCCGTCTTCAGTCTGTTTCGGTCTCGAAAGCTCCTTAAATCTTTCTACACGTCCTCGTCCCAAAGCGTGTGTGGGTGCCAATAAACTAGGTGAGTTTCGACCCCTTACCGCCACGTGGGAGTAAAGCACACTTGTGCAATTTGATTGAAAAAATTGTAACAACTTTCGAAAATGCCGGATGGAGCCCGACTATAGGCTTGCAAGAATTATTTCGGCCAAGAAGCGGGCCTTCCTGAAAGGTCGTAGCATCCAAGAGATTAGCCGCCCATGAGATGGTGGATTCTATCTCTCTTAGTAAGAAGGCCTCCGTTCTCTCGGATCTCATGAAAGCGTATGATCGGGTCGATTGGTGGTTTTTAGAAGACTCCCTTATCTTCTTTGGCTTTGATCCTAAATGGGTGGAGGTGGGTGACTACTCCGAGTTATGCAATCTCTTTCAATGGGCAAGCCGGAGAGATCACGACTATAGACGAGCGGCTTCTCGGGGTATACGGCAAGGGGACCGTCCCCATATCTTTTCCTAGTGGTGATTGAGCTTCAAAATAACCCGGCGGTTGCAAGAGAGTGAAAGTAATAAGGAGTACGGTGAATATTAAGGAGTGAAAGTGGAAGTCTATTTGCGGACGATGCTTGACTTATAGATATATACAAAGGGCGATCAATCAATTGACTCTTTTCAGAAGTTCAGGGATTAAATATGCTGAGCAGAGCGAGTGCAGCTGAGTAGGCTAACTATAGGGACGAGGTACGAGGCGTGAGTTGAGCATAGCGAAATTGACTATGGCCTGAACGATAGTGTTCTTTTGGAGTTGGATGAGCGAAGCGAAATGTTTTCTTCACGATAGTGTTCTTTTGGAGTTGGATGAGCGAAGCGAAGTTTACTTGTCTGAACTATAGTGTTATTTTGGAGTGTTTTGTTGAGCGAAGCGAAATGTTTTCTGAACGATAGTGTTATTTTGGAGTTGGATGAGCGTAGGTGCGTAGAGCTGAGCGAAGCGAAGAGAAGATCATGAACGAAGTGTTCTTTTGGCGTAGCGAAATTGACTACAGTCTGAACGAAGTGTTCTTTTGGAGTTGTGAGCGAAGAGAGTGCAGCTGAGTGGGATACATTTTACTGAACGAAGTGAAGCGGTAAGGGTAGCGCTCAGCTTTCTAGTAGTGGGGGCGGCATCTGATAGTGAGTTACTAAGGGTGCCCTGGCAGTGTGGCGTGGGTGCTCGCTCCCTTGTTGCAGTGGGCGCTTCTTACTTATGGTTCTACCTTTTTCAACTGGCTTTCATGGTTTTCATGTGATTATAGGTACTCTTTTCTTTATCATATGTGGTATTCGCCAATATCTTGGTCAGATGACCAAGGAGCGTTGGCTTTGAAGCAGCTGCATGGTACTGGCGTAGACTGGTTATTCCTATTTGTCTCTATCTATTGGTGTGGAATGAAAGAACGAATAAGTGGATCGAGGAAAGCTCAAAGACAAAGAGAAGAGGGAGAATTGGAGAGTGATTAAGGGCTATGGATTCCTCTATTCCGATATAGCGGAAGAAGACATCAGACATATTCTCTGAAAGGGTATCAGAAATGCGGTTTTGCTTGCTCGCTGGCTCCGTCTCCCCAACGGTGCCTAGGTCCGGTAGCAGTTCTACCGGCGGGACCGGTTGACTGCGAACGAAGATAGCTAACGCTCCTAACGAAGGACTCAAATCCACGTAGAGCTGGGATAGTCCTAAGACTCGCGGGCAGCGTCATAGTAGGAGGGGTGACGCTCCTTTGATCCGAGGCAGTGTATCCCGATGTCGTAGCAGTTGTTGCTGCCCATGCTCCCGCCCATCCCAAATCCGTACCATATCTTCTTCCATATGTGAAATACATTCATTAAAGGCCTTTAATGAATGTATTTCTATTTGATAGCTGGAAACTCGATCAACGTTTAATGTCTCTTTGGCGGAATATCATGTCCTATTTGGCTTATGCTTACGAGACTTCCTAAAGAAGATTGAACCACTTGCTTGTTTGTTATATATCGGGTTATAAGTAGTATACGCCTGCTTATACATACTCCCGTGTATGCCTAGTTTCTTGTGCTTAGCCCTACCTATTTATAGCCCACAAAAGGTAGGGCTCTGGGAATTCAATGTATAAGTGAGAAAAGCCGTCAACGTCAACCTATAGTGGAGTTGGAAGGCCTCTGCGAGCCGATTGCGGTCTTTGCTAGGGCTTCTCTCGTAAGGAGATAGTTATCCCGCCCTCCCTGTCTTTCCGAATATCTTCAATCGGAAAGTGCATGATAAGTAGATGTGGAAGCTGTGTAAGAAAAAAAGGATTGTAGTGCTACATCGAGGTGATACCTCTTTCGAAAAAGGCTAGCAGGACAGGCACAGATTGAGCTCTTTCGTTTAGAGATGAGATGGTTGCTGTGGAGGAAGAAGTCGAGGCTGGCGATAGCGACAACGCGGCTTTCAGAGTGTGTGTCATCACCTCTTGCCACGCTTTTTCTGTCAAAGAAATGAGAACAGAACGAAAAGCTTCATGCGTGGTACCAGATGTCATCAAAGACAGATCACTGATTCTACGACTAGCTAATAGTATGATCTCTATCATCCAGGTGGAGTATGCTGGTGGAGAAATGCGCAGCATTTTCATTTTCAGGTAAGGGGGCGCGTTGAAAGAAAAGAAAAGATAGACGAGCGGTTCTCCCAAGGTTCGCTTCTATAGATGTTCCAGAGTTTTCCTACATCTAAGAGATAGTCAGAAGGGTGGAATCTGGTCAATCTCCATCTCTTTGACCGGGCTTCTTCTTGTTTCGAGGACCTGGCGACAACTCTCTCTGGGCGGTAGGGCAACCCCAGAACAATCAGTAATCAACGCACTCCCACTCCACTTCATGCAGGGTTTCCTTCTACCGAAATGGCTCTGAAATTCGGGTCTTCTTCTGGCCGTGAAGAAAGAATTTCAAAAGTCCTCATTGAATAGAGGCAGTTCTTAGTCTTTTTCCTTTGATTCGCACTAAAAGCCAAGGATCTTCCTATTGCCCCGCGAAATAGCCAATGTCAAAAATGGAAAGAGAAGGAAGGCGATCCAAGAAAGAGAAGAATAGACAGAAAGAAAGGAGGGAGAGTCACGATCGACCAGTGTATAAAGAAGAAAGAATAGAGAGACCGCCCGGCCTGAGCTAAGACTCCCTCGAAAAGAGGTCTTTCGTAGGATCCGAAGAGAGGGGGTACTTGGATATGCTTTCAGTCTTTGAAGTGCCCTCAAAAAAGCGACTTCCACCCCCACTATAGAATGCTGGCAACTCTAAGATGAATTGGAAAGCGAGAGCGGGAAAACTGCGTTTTCAGTTGCGCCCCGAAAAAGCGAGAAGAGATGGAACGAAGCAACCAGAGGGTCCGGGGCAAGATAGAGATCGAAGAGACGAACGAGTTAATGCCGCACCGGAGGGAGAATCCAAATCTTCGAAGAGCACGAAGACCCACTATACATATTCTCAGTGGAGGGATGGCGGGGAGACACCAATCAAAGAAGAATAGGCCTTAATCGATTGACCCAAGTCTTCCAGGTGGACAAGAAGAGGACAAGAGAAGGAGAAGTTCTCACATTTTCTGAGAAAGAGTTGACGTGCGGAGCATGATGATGCGGTAGTCTTGTCTGTGAAGATGGTAGGATTTCATGTGAAAGGAGTCTTGGTAGACACCGGCTGGCCGTCATTCTGTACAAAGATGCTTACGACAAGATGAAATTGGAACTGCATCACCGGGGAGGAGACATCCTTCGACCTGACGGCACGAGACCCCTGAGAGTACGACTTTGGTTCAGGAGATAACGATTGGCCAGGTAGAGTTTGGCCTATAGTCTTCAAAAGCGCACTAAGAAACCGGAAGAACAAGGAAAAAGGAGATTATCAAACTCACTCGTCGGAACTGAGGTCATTTTTGCATTTTCCAATGTTCTCTGCCCGCACCGCAGCAACTGAACTTGCTTCAGCACTATAGGCGTCTGGCTTCCATTCAAGTCAAGCCTTCTACGCAAACATAGAGAAAGGTGCTCGGATCGGATCAAGTTTTCTTCTTTTTTCTACAACAAATAGGAATGCTCACACTTGAACCGTCGAACTACATCCATTTCTTTAGATTGCCGCGCTCAAATCGTCGAAAGCAAAACGAATGAAGAACTCCTTGCTTGATATTGCCTCCCCGCCCACCATCACGTCGCCAATGAGAAAGACAGCAGGCTTGGCTGGTGTACGCGGTGGGCATTCATTGGGCCCTTTCTCTATCTCTATCTGGCAAGGAAGACCATTACGGAGGCAAAAAGTGAACCTTCCGGTCAGGCCTTTGCGGCAAAGAAAGTTCACTCTCCTTCCAAACCTTCTACTTGACTCTTTAGCATTAGCAATCTACCTTCCATTGAGAGAAGGGGAGTCAACCAATTTGAATAGCAGCGTCATACCGCTTTCCTTATTCTTTCATGTCTTAGCTAATCCTTTTCATTCTTGTATAAGGAGGGTGCATTCAGTGCTTCAGTCTCCGACCCACTATAGGCATTTACGCTTTCAAATAGGTTGTTTGAAGAGTACTGTGACAAGCATCACTTGATACTGCCAGTTATAAAAGCAGGTGTAGTTGAGAGAAAGAATAGATCCCACATTGAAATGGCCCGATGTTAAGTGCACTTTTGAAAGTGTGAAAGTGTCTGAAATTGGGCTGAAGCTATACTATAAATACTGAATGCCACATTCAGAATAGGATTACTCCCACGTGGCGGCCAAAGTCAAACTCCAGTCGAACTCAGGTACGGTATTAAATAAACCAAATTGATCTTCTTTTTGGATGCTTACAGTAAGGCAGTTTTTTTAGTTTTTTTATTAATCAGGGCTCTTGGGTATGATAGTGATAGTAAAGGCAATAAACAAACTCAAACTCTAGACTATTGTTTGATGAGAGTCAAAAAGGCTCGAGAAAGGATGGCTATATGCGTGGCAGATTTCAAAGAATAAAAGCTCTTTTAGTTTGAGTAATGCAACAATCAGCCTTTTAGTCCGCCAACCCAAGAGGAAGAAGAAAGTGAGACAAAGAGTGATAGTGAAACAAGCGCAAGCGAGGACGAGCAGAGTGAAGATCAAGGTGACAATCAAGGAGATGAAAAGAAAGGGGGCCCTAGATCCGCCTTCAAAGACAAAGGCTCTACATCGAGTTCTTGCGGCCAAGAAAATGTTGGGCTCCGAAAAGAGAAAAAGATCAATCTGGCCATGTCTGACGCGCTCGGAAAAAAGTTGAGACAATATGACCCCGCTCCAGCATCATCCACTAAAGTCAGATCGAAGTCAGCCTTCGGATACCTCCTCGATCCCATCAACCATACAAGAGCATGACGGATTCGCAGCACCACATGGGCCATGAACCATGAAAGAGGACACAGCAGTGTATGCCACGCTGTCTTCTTTGACATCCGGAAGCTCAGCCGAAACTTCTCCGTCTACCTCTGACTCCGTCATGGTCTTATGCGGCCGCCATACGAGAACATTTACATGTGGCAATCCACTTTAAATTCAATGGTGTAGAGAACTGCATATTCAAAGTCCAAAGCCTTTGACTTTTAATAATACACGAGTTATTCATCTGAAGCACTACCTTTTATATCAAATGACGCTGACGCTCTATAGTACACGTAGACCTCAGTCAAAATTCAGAAAGAACCTGACGCGCAAGAAGTAGTAGGTGTTGCCAGTAATATACTACCGTAGAACCCCGGGCCAAAGTGACGAAGTTTGCTGATATCGTATATCATCTCGCTTCATATTCAAAACCCTGCTCACTAGCTATAGGCTGGTCTATCAATTGCATGCTGGCCTCGACAAAGCAAAGGCTGTATCTCAAGCCATTGAGGATTACAAGTCAATGTCAGAAAAACGGCATACCAAACGTCCTACAAACCGCCATAGCATCTTGGTAGTTCTGGTACAGCTTGTTGCCGCGGTCCTACAACAAAGGTAGAAGGTCAAACAAGACGTTTACCAACTGCATCCGCATCCCTTTCACCTGACGTAAACGCATCCTTCAGGCCGCTGCTCCGATCTCAAACTTGCCTTCTTCCTCCGTATATACGCAAGCCGGTCTTCCTCGACGCGTGCATATACTGCTGGCAAAAAAGCTCTGAGCCTTCACGAGACCTCTGCTGAAAGGCATAATATGAATTCAGCCATCGTTACTTCGTTTTCTTTCGTTTATTCCACCGCTGCATCTATACTGGATATCACGCATATAGCCATCCTCTCCGTAAGGAAGAGGCTGGCATCGCCATGAAAGTCGGATGCGTGTCCGGCGCGCACGCCTTTGTACCCTCCTTTGATTAAACCACCACTTTCCCTGCCAGCAAATCCTATATCACCAACAATCTGATACTTGAATCTGTCTCGAGACATCCGTCAAGACTGAACAATTATCCTCCTTTCAAGAGAATGGTAAGCTATGCGATTCGAGTTAGTGAACCCAATAGCGACTTGGTGAACTATTTATTTCATCGAGAAAGGAAGAAAAGGAAAAAGAAAGAAATCTACGACCATCAATCCTTATTAAAGGCCCAGGAAAGCAAAGAAAGAAGCATGCCTACAAAAAGAGGCAGAAAAAGTAGACCAGTACTACACTACTAATAGGTGGTCGGTCAGTCCTTTCCTTTCTTCTATATTTCCAGTAAGAGAGATGAAATGGAAGCAAGAGAAGCGAGAGCTTCAGGCAGTTTGAATAAAGAAAAAGACAAGGAAAGCTGATCAAAGCTTTGTTGATAGCATGGCCGGGTGTGACTTATCATCATATATAGATAGTGCTTTCTTTGCCCAAGCAATGGAATGTGATGTAGTCGAAAAAGCCTCCAAGTCTGTGGGAAGGGATGAGAGCAGGGTCTGAAGAAGCAGCAGAAGCAAGGTGTGGGTCTTCGCTTGAAGACTGGTCTTTCTCTTTTTGAAAAAAGGTCATCGGAGGGCGGAGCCTTGAGAATTGGAATCAAAAGAATGGAGTCCACCGACTGTAGCGGGAGATCCACGTTCATAAGTCGAAGTGGTAGTGCCCTTTAAAATCAGTCTCAACCCAAACCCGGAAGTCGTTCCCGTAGATGTAGACCACACCGAAGCCCTCCCAGTTTCTAGGGATGGCAGAAAGGCTCTGCTGGCTCACCTCGAAGCCGTCCTCATAGCTTGATTCTAGCTACAGGCGGACCAGTCCAGGAATGATCGGCGGACTCTTCAACAAAAAAAATGGATTGATGCTCGGGCAGACAGCATTCATTGGGTAAGTCAATTTGCACTTCAATCTTTCTCAGATCTCAGAAAGAACTGAAGTAGCAGGTCGTTCACTTGAAAACCATCAGTCTATGGCGCGCCAGCACCTCGTTATCCCGAATGAATCACACAAAGATGCTCGCGTCGCGTAGGAGCCTAACGAAGAAAAAAAGAAGGAACCCCCAAGCCCAGCATTGCAAAGTGCCCCTTAGAAAAGATGACTACTTTGTAGTAATCAGTCGTTACTGATAGAGCCCCTGATATTGCCCACATCTTTTGGTTTCGCGGTTCCAGAGTTCGCAGGCTGTCGTCCCAGAAAAGCGCGACGAAAAGGTTTGCTTAGACGTTCCAGTTCAGCCTCGGATACTACAAACTCCGGGCCCCGCGGGTCTTCATTTTCATTATAAGCTCGCTACTTCTTCAGACTCCGCCTTATCCTCATCCTCTAATTCCCCATCAGTCTCTGAAGCTTGCCCCTCAGCCAGCTGATGGTTAGACATACCAATACCCTTTCTGATTTGACTCTATCTTCGACCAGACACGAGCCATGGGCCTTTCTTATCCCCATCTGCATTCGTAGCATTAGCGTTGCCATTCCCATGTGCATTTTCAACGGATCCTTTGAATTTCATTGCGGCGCAGTAAGTCTGAATCTGAAGGATTCCGCCGGTTGTCAGCTGTCAGAGGAGGGAAGTCAGATGTCGTCGGCGTCGTCGTCGTCATCGAGTCCCCCTATAGTCTGATATAGGAGGCAATGACGCGAGCAAGTGGCGTGCACTCAAGAATCTTAACAAAGATCAAAGCATAGAGCGTGCGGTACGAGTTTGAAGCTGGTTTTTTCCTTGCCGTGTAGTGGGTCTGGTCAGAGGGCCAGAGCACTGATCCCTATCTGGCTCTGAATCTGGTTTTGACCGTAATTTAGAAGTGTTGAGCACATTCGACGATTTGATCCGGGCGACCGATCCCAGTAAGACAGAAGAGAAAGAGCACAGACAACTAATGAATTAGTGAATAATCAATGAAATATGTTTGAGCTCGGGTCTATAGGGCATCATAGCAGGCCCTTTGAGTGGTGGGGTGTGCCCGATTTCCATCCAAAGGAGAAGAGCCTCAAAGAGACCCGGGTGACACACCACTGTTGAGCCAAAGTTGAAGCTTCAAGGAGCCGAAGTCAAAGAGTCGCGACCGAGACTACGAGTCAGGCCAAAAGAATCAAAACGGAGCCAAGTCTTTGGAGCAAACCGAAGGCAAAGAACCAGATCCAGGATCTAAATAAGGGCCTGTCATTTTGGAGGCCTTACCTGGCAGTTGGCGTGGGCGCCACGTGGGAGCGGGAGGAAAGTGTGAGTAACCTTGCCTGGTAGCGGTAGCACCAGTTTTTTAGTTGTCAAGGGTTTGTCTAAGAGTAGGAGGCGGCTAAGGAGGAATCTCTGGCTCCCCTTTCCATCTTCTCCAAGGTTGTAAACATTTCTTCTATCTCAAGGAAGAGGCGGCAAGATGAAGGAAGAAGCTCGCTCTCTCTATTCTCATGGTGGCGGCTCTTGATGTGTAGGAGGAATTCACTTAGAGGAGGAGAGGTACGTAGGCCAGTTCAGCGAGGAACTCCGGGATTGATAAGAGTTGAGCGAAGCGAAATTGACTAGAGTGAACGTAGTCTGATTTTGGCGAAGCTTTCTTTCTAAAGACTGAACGCAGTGAAGCGGCACTACTAGAAGGCCCATACCATAATACAATAAGACAAAGAGTTTGCTTAAATGTCCTGACCTTTTCTGTTAGTGGGCTTCCTGGTGGAATTGCACTTTTGACTGAAGGAGAAAGTGAGGCCAATATGCAAAGAGTAGAAGTGCGAGAGAGGGAAAACCTAAGCAGAGCGACAGGGGGTAGGAAGACGGACGACCGGGCTATGCCAGCAAAAAAAGAAGTAAATAGAATATGGGAAGAAGAGACAAGGGATTGATACTCTGCACCACGCAGGTCACCTTTCTTTTGCATACAAGTCTCCTTGCATCACATGCAGAACCTAGGTATCATCTTACATTTTGCGATACCCGGCCACTGAACTCTTCATTCCTTTTTCCCTCTAGACACATCACATGTGGTCTTGATCAAAAGATTAGCAACATGCTCTTTCTTAGGGTTCCAGTACTCTGAAGAGCAAGATTCTCCTTCTTTTCTCTTTTCTTTTGAACCCGTGGAACGGATTTGAACCCGTGGAACGGAAGTCCTTTAAGGCTGCCACTACCTCCCAAGGAGCACAATCTTGCATTTCGATGGAACTCTCTTGGTTCTGCCACAACCAAGCTTCAAGTAAGCAATCATCTCTTTTTCGTCTGCTAGGTCTTGTATTGGTATTTATTGCAAATGAAGGGAACAATTCATGACGTGCTGGCGCGATAAGCGAAAAAAATGCATTGTATGAGACTTGATAAGCTTGGCAATCACATTTGACTGACGTTGGGTAGTGTGAGAGCAACGGATCCTATGGGACGAGCGAGTGGTACGAGCTATTTGGTAAAACCACGAGATAAAAGAGCAGAGTGGAAGGTGTGAAAAGTGGAACGAGCCAATAGGACTGTAACCTAAGTGAAACGAGCCAATAGGACAAGGCCAGGAACAAAGACAAGAGCAAGGGAACTGATTGATAAGGAAAATGGTGACCATGGAGATTCAAACTAGTTGCTTAAGAGGCGCAAGTACATTGAAACTCAAGTCAAGAAACTCTCATAAAAAGCACAACCCCTTATACTTATAGTAGTGTTCATTAATTCAAAACACACACGCCAAAGATCAGCCGTCATCACATGATATAAAGGCCTTTTGGTAACAACTAAGTAATTCTCTAACACTACATGCTCTTCCCTATCCTTTCTCTCTGCGCTTCGCCTTTTCCATCCAAACCAAAAGAGAAATGCTCATCTTAAGTGCTCATTCGTCGTCGTCTTCGTCATCCTCGCGTCATGAGTATCTACGTCGATTCAAGTCAATTTTGGACGAGATTAATGCTATTGCCGATTCTTAGGCAAATCTCTCTTCTTAATGGTTTAGGGCCGCACTTCAACAATGCTAATCACCTACTCCTACTAGCTCTAAAGCTAAAGCCATTTTATAAGAAATAAGTGCAACTATGAAGACGTTGACCATACATTGGCCTTCTACGGTCAACACGGGGGAAAGAAAAAAGGGGGAAAGAAGTCCGGGGGGGACCCCACTTGACCTCTGAAGGGCGCGACTTTACCCAAGTTCATTTCAAGCATAACAAGCAAATGGTCAACCAAGCGGTGCTCGTCCACAACAGCACCATTCCCACCAATCGCAGAACAAGCCCAACGACGGACAGAAGCCGGTAAAGGATGACCCGGCGCAGCATTATTCTTGCACCCAGCTGTGCCATGTCTTTATGAAACTTGTTAGCGCTTGACTTGGATTCCTCGGACTATAATGAGGTGAGCAGTCGTTGATTCTTTTGATTGCATCTTATTCCCTTTTATCACGTAAGTTTGGATCTTCCTCTCATGGTTAATTTGAAGCTTGAAGGCAAGTGCAACTACCCCCCGGGCCCTAGCTGAACCTAAAGAAAGATGTTAGAGCCGTGGGCATCATCAGCTCCTTTGAGCAACTCAGTAAGATCTCAGTGCCTTCCTCGTCAACAACAAGTACAACTGTTTCAGCTGCCTTCTTAGTTAGCTGAACTTTGCACCTCCGGGATTTGAACAATCTTCTGCTTTGACGAATAGTACCGTACTAGAGAAAATGAATGAAAAAGCCCTTGGGTCTTTGGGAAATAAAGAGGCAACGCGGAGTTGTCCTAAAAGATTGGAACTGGCGTATAGATTGAATCAAGGTAAGAGGTTGAAATTGAACCGCCAAATGGTCTTTCTTTGCAATGAATCCCCGACCATATTGTACACTCTATAAATTCATTGCCCCCTTGATCAAGCTTTCTCAAGTATTTGTAGTAGTAGTTCAATTTAGAAAGAGTCTAAATCTTAGCAAGAGAACCCACTACACCGCCCCGTGGGAGTAGTGGGTCCTGGCAGTGTGGCGTGGGCGCTACTACAAAAGCCATAGCTATTATCAAGGCTGGGAGAAAGGATGTGAGGACTGAGACCAGGTCCAGCAACCTCCGCCAATGCTCCTAGTGTGTGTGCATTAAAATTTCAATATAGAACATGTCAAAATCTATATAGCAAGAAAGAGAAAGAATGAAGTGTGCACTCACGAGAGGGGAGGTTGACTTGGGCAAGGGCCAAGCTCTTTTCTCAGTAAATAGGGGATTATGAGAGCTATATTAACAACCAACCGGAACCATACTATAAGCTGGATAGCCTCCCCTGACTCTCTCTCTTGGACACGAAGAGAGGAGCTACACAAACTATACTATAGTAGCAAAAGGAAAAAGGGACGTTTGGCAGAAATTCCTTTTGCTACTGCTACCAGCCTATCCAAGACAGAAAAAGTAGGAGTCGCTATACGAGCTTTTAAATGTCACCATTGAGTCTGACGAAGGAAAATTGACCTTTCCGTCATTGCCCTGGCATCTCGTTACCCAAGCCCATTCTCGTGATAAAAAAGACCAATGGCCTCCCCCTTTTCCTTTTGTTTGCTTGGCATGCGTGCTTGACTTTCGTCAGCAGTAGATATCGCTCGTTTTCAAAGCCCTACAATTAGAGAATTCCTGTTAGCAAGCCTTCTTCGTCACTCTCATAGTACGACCACTAAAAGCGGGGCTTCGACTTTCGAAAAAGGCAAGCATCTTCTATCTCTTTGTCTTTGCTTATTCATTCGCTCAGTTTCAAGAAAGATGGAGTTTGTGATCAGTCTGACTTGTGAATCATTTTTCTTTCTGCGGATCCTTACTATCTTTTATGAAGAGGGAGTAGCAAGTAAGAACAAGTCGGCTGCTTAACCATCGCGTATGACAGGTAGGTAGTCTCGCTGGCAGTCTTCATCGATCTTTTCTTTTTATAGTATGCCATGTGGCCCACGTGGCGGTGCCACTACTATAGGTTCTTCTCTGAGAGAGAGTGCGGAATACTATTGAAAGGCGCTTTTCAGTATGCTCTTCAGCTTATTGGTTGATTTCGAAATGCCTATAGTGGTCCAATTAGTCTTTAGTAGAAGAAGGGCTTGGCTTCTTCAATAGGCTATTTCTTCAGCCCTTCTTTTAGTAGTTCCTATTGCGCATAAGTATCCCTCTTTTCATTCTTTTGAACCCAGCCGTTTTCTTTGATTTACTACGACTAAAGAAAAGTTGATAGCAGGGAGAAAAGGGAGGAAAGCCCTTCCCACTTGCATGTGTTCATCATAGCTATATGCTTCAGACTGAAGGATGAAATATGCTGAGCATAGCGAGTGCAGCGCTTACAGTAACGTTCAAGATAAGAACGAAGTTCAGTGATATTTCAAACTGAACGAAGTTCAGCGACACTACTATAAGCGGGGCTGAGCATAGCTTTCTTTCTAAAGCTGAACGTAAGTGAAGCAACTTGACTAATGGGCTGAGCGTAGCGAAGTTTCTAAAGCTGAACGAAGTGAAGCAAGACTACTATAAGGGACGAAGGTACGTAGGCCTGAACGAAGGCGTCAGTTGAGCGAAGCGAAATTGACTTGTCTGAACTATAGTGTTATTTTGGAGTTAGGTTGAGCGAAGCGAAATGTTTGATGAACGAAGTGTTATTTTGGAGTTTGTGAGCGAAGCGAAATGAAATACTTCGCTACGCTCAGCCCTCGTACCTCGTCCCTGAACGAAGTGTTATTTTGTAGTTTGTGAGCGAAGCGAAATATTTAAAATGAACGTAGTGAAGCGAAGCTAAATATAGCGAAGTTTCTAAAGCTCTTCAATGCACAGAAGGAAACTTGACTATTTGCTTGACACATGCCTGATTTTCTTCCTCTGTGAATCATGAAATTGGACCTTATTGAAAAAAGCACGTATACAATGTTGTAAAAAAAGGAGGAGGGTTCCGAGGTCACACAGGTCTAGGCTATCAAATAGCAATGCGGGCTAGAGCTCAACTTCAGTAGCAAAGCAGTAAATAGGGATAGGCCTGGACTTCCAAATCAAGTATCTGGCCCGTGCTTAAAGACGTTGGGGTAAGAAGAAAGATCAAGAAAAAGAGTCAGGCCAAGCCTCTCCTTATAGGTAAGGTCACCGGGAAACGGAAGAAGAAGGAAGCTCTACAAGGGGTAGGTAGGCTACAGCTACAGGAAGAAAAGAAAGAATCCCGCCGCCTTACTGTAGTAGCCAATATTTATTCATTGACACATTGATCTTTCATTCCCTGAGAGTTGACATGGGAAGTGACGCACGAAATGGCACTTGCATTTAGATCTTCTCTACTCTTGAGTAGATTTGCATTTGCTGCTGCTAAGCACCTGAGGACCCCAGCGATATATTTGTAGACGGAGATCAAAGATATTGAAAACATTATAGTAGTGTCCACCCCGACCTCACCTCTTGTTCCAAAGTCACCCACGAAATGACACCACTGACGACAAGCAACAAGAGGACGAAGACAGAGCCTTGTTTATAGGCGAGACCTCTTCAATAACATAATCATTAGCACAACTAGCTTTAATGGGAGGTGACACTTGACTGTTTTCATTTACCGCACTATAAGATGCTACCTGCTACTGATAGTGGTGCGTGCGTGCGTGGGCTTACCATAAAGCCGTGCGTGCTAACCCTTACCAAGGGCGGCTCACCCAGGTGCTGTCCACCAACCAGGGCGTGCCACATGTGTAAACCACCTAGGACCCTTATAGTAGTGGCCCACGGGGCGGTAGTGTAATTTAATGGTTAGCGAGGGGCAGGTGTAATAAACAAGTCTGTCTTCAATTTCTACCTGCCCCACAATTTCTAAACAGTGTCAACCTGAATGTTGCAAGTGTTGACTTGAGATAGTTTGAAGTGTCAACTTGTGAAGCCAAATGAGCCTGGTGGAAAGTGTTAACCTGATATATTTGGAAGTCTGGGGAGTAGTTTATTAAACTGGATGGAAAGAGGAATTGAAAGCTTCATCGTCAGGGACACGTGCCGCCTCTGGAGTGGCTTCCCCTTACTGTAAGGGTGAAATAAGAGTTCCAAAGAATTGCTGTTGGTAGTAAAGTAATTTACACTTGTTAATCGTTTAGTGGTCGCCACTTTGAGTAATTAGGATATCTTTCTCTTTTCAGATGTAGGAAGAGAGACAAGCGAAAAACCCCCGCCTGCCCGCCCGACAGCTTCAACGCGTACTTCGCCCTCTCTTGGAGCCGCAGCTGATACTCTTTTTTGGTAAGAAGAAAATGTGTTAGAGTCAGAGTCATTCCCACTTCCCTTTCTTCCAACCAGACAAATCTCTCTTATCCAATCCCGAACGAAGCTCGGCCCATCAATCACCTGGAGCTGCTGATCGTCAATTCAAACCTCGATCCAACAACTGAACTTGCTCAATCCCTTTGCTAATGGTACAATACGCAAAAATAGTAGGCTACTGTAAGCTTGACGTAAGGGTGAAAACAAAGCAGAATGGAGGAAGCAGGAATGTACCGATCTTCCGACTAATAGTATACAGAATGTGGATACGATCTTTCGAGTTGCGTATCACTCACTGACGTGACAACGTCCGATGTGCCGATGGAGTTTTGACGATCTTCCAATCAATGGGGTATGCCGACGTGAATTTCTTGCTTCTTCGACTAGTTGTTCCGAAGGATAGAAAGGTCGGAAGAGTAGTCGTCAGATAAAACCGAGAAGAGTTCCGAGCCATATGTGAATTGTGTGCAGGGCCAGCGAAGCGCAGCCCCATATTCTATAAAATCCAAAAAAGCAGCACGAGAAGCGAGCTTCGCGAGCACTCTATTAGATGTTCCAGTGAGGCCGTGATCCGGTTAGTAATATTGGTAGGAAAACAGATCTATCTCAGCAGTTCGTGACCTTTGGTTTTCTCTATCTGGACCCCGCGGAAGCGAGAGCTCTGGGGCGAAAGAAAACGTAAGGTTGTGCCTTCTCGGTCTCATCTTCACTGTATGATAATGCAAATCAATCTGACGGGGTGAACCAGGATTTCAGTCAGTGCCAGTTGACTTACTTAGTTCTTTGACTCTTCTCTCATCTCTCTCCTCCTCAAACCCCCATGGCACCTCTCCGGGATGACGTCTTACAGATCAGACCAGCTCGACACTAACCCCTCACGCTATTATCCTTTATACCCTATGCCTAGACCAACGAAGTATATCCCTACGCTTTGTTAAGTCGTCAAAGACTTACAGGAAGCAAGCAAAATAGAAGAAAGAATTGGTCTTCTTCACAAACCTAGCATTTGGATATAGGTAAACTGCATAACCGCACAAGTTGGCATTGCTATTTTTTTCAACATCAATATGGTTCAAACTTCAGCGAACGTTGGTATAAGACAAGTAGCCGCACTCTTAGGATGCTACAGTTCTATGTCTCACTTGCCTCTGTAGTCACCAATCAGTTATCTCCATCTCATGCTCTATCACTCTATCTTATCCCCCATCTTCTTCGTCTTTGAGTTGGATGAGGTGCATCCAAAAAGGCGCATTGAATAGTTCAGTCACGAATAACTACTTCGAATAAAACATCTCGTTACGAGTGGTCACGAGATGCATCAAAGTTCTCTGTTGCAGATTCACTACTGTAAGCATTGTCTCAAAGAAAGAGCAGAGAAAGCGCACTACTATAGCTTATAGCTGACTCGCCCCGCACTTATGGTTCGAAATGCAGTAGTCATCTTTGCCCTTGTTCGGACTTTGAAGCTGCAAGAATGAAAGCGAAACCGATAACCGTACTATAGGTATTTGACCTCTGAAAAGACTCTTGCAGTTCTTCTTATTGTCAAACCATTATCACCATCATCCTCATCATTCTCATTCTTTTACAAAAAAGAGAGATGATGCGGAAGGCAGATGCATTTCAAGGTGTGGCAGTTATAGGATGGACCTTGGCAAGCCTGCCTTATAGTACTCCAGACCGTCCGATTATACACATATACCGCGCCGGACACCAACCAGTTAGTGTTAGTATGCCATGCCCCCGCCAATGCGAGCAAACTACACTATTAATGAAGACCGCTCCCACGTGGCTCGCGGACCCACTAAGACTGCCAGGTGATAGGCGGGTGCCTCCCGCTACTAAAAACGCCTATAGTGCGTGGGAGCGGATGGCCTATAGTGCGCCCCGTGGGAGTCATCAAGGTAGCGGCTACTCCCACGTTAGGTGGGCGGGTCAAGGTCGCGGCGGGCCTGCTGCCATGTTGGTGGCAGTCTGTCCCTTTTTGGTACTATGCCCTTGGTAACGTAAGGAGTAAGCATCCTGACTTTGGTTTGGCTCGGCACACCCTTATCCTCGGCAACACTTGCCCACTATCATCCCCTAACCGATTACGTTAACACCGATTGAGTGGGTAGCATGTTGAGGAATAGTGCAACCGAATTGCTCTCGTGCTTCCTGGCCGATCTTATTTGCTGGCACTCGGCTGAGTATATTCGGCACCATGCATCGCTCGGCTGATCAGGTGTGGTACTCGGACGGACAGATTCGGCATTCACAAAAGAGCCGAATTGGCTTCCTGGTGGCTCAACCTTCCATGTACACTCCGCATTAACTCTTTCCAATTGAGATCGCCAGATGGCAGCATCATGCACGGGTTTCTTTTGGATAGTTCCTCTCTTTGCCGCCAGGTACCATGAACTTTGGGCGGTGGCTTTTCAATATCACTAAACGTCATGTGGTTTAGCCATGACCCAAACTGCTGTCTGATTGGAAGCAGGATTCTCGGTTGCAGGTTCACCGCCCCGTGGGCAACTTACGGTCAATAATACCTGCTGCCCTGCATTGAATGTCCAGCAGCTTAAGGAGGAGGAAAGAAGGGCTGGTACGTGAGCCAACAACAGAGTGCAGTCCGTGTGGTGAAGACAGATGGAGCAAGAGCAAATCCTCTTTGTCTCTTGCTGAGTTGATCTTCGGTTGCCTTCATCGTTGCCGAGTCCTCGTTCGGTTAGTCTGAATTTGATGCCAGAAAGCAGCTTGAGTTGAGGATTCCAGACCAGCATCTGCTTTTCTCTAAGCTGCTGAAAATGGAATGCAGCAGATATTGCTGACTTTGCAATTGAACCTGGTTCATCTATTTCTACCTTCCACACGTGGCTGTCTCTCGAAGCAACATTAACCAGCCCGGTTAGCACTCGGTTGACTGACGAGCAACCGATTAAGCACTACCTTGGTCCTGGTTAATCGGCTCATCGGCCGGTCTAATCGGCAGAGTCTCTCGTATGAGAAAAAGGCCCGCGCTATTGATAAGCAGGCCGCTACCTTTCTATTAGTAATGAATAATGCCTTGCCTTACTCGCGTCTTCAGTGGTGTGGTGCAGTGGTGCACCGTCAGTTGGCGTGGGAGCACTTAGTAGCATAACCAGCCTATAGTCTTAGTGGGGCGGCCTTTCACACCACTAAGCGGCAGCTTATAGGTGGTAGGCAGGTAGGCAGGTAGGCGCCTTGCGAAACTGACTACTCCACTACCCTTATAGTAGTGCTGTAAGCTCCCACGGGGGGCGCCCACTACTATCATGCTGTAAGGACGCACCGCAGAGCTCTGCGCGCACTACTAAAAGTATGTCTTAGTGGGCGCTCCCGCTACTGTAAGGGTGGGCACACACTACGTCAGGTGGTAGCTTGGCGTGGCCACCTGACGGCTGACTACCGCCACGTGGCCACCACGCCACGGTAGGGTGACTACTAAAGCCATGACCGCAGAGTGGGCCCGCTATTATAGTGCTAGCCTATAGTGCGCCACCCACCTGACGCTTACAGTAGCACTACCACTACAATACTTAAGACGCGGTAGGGTGAGCTTACCTGGCAGTGTGGCGTGGGCCCAAAGAGGTAGGGGTAGCTTACCTGGCAGTGTGGCGCGGCCTCCTATAGTGCCGTGTGGCGTAGGAGCTTTGACTTAGCTTCTTGGCTACTTAGCTTATTAGCTGCAACTTAGCTTTGTAGCTTTGACTTAGTGGCGCAATTCTTCTTTTCTTTAGCTTCTGACGCTCCCACCGCTACTCTAAGGCTGTTAGCGGCGCACTACTCCCACGGGGCGGTAGTGGTGTGCTTCTTTCTTCTGCTTCGTAGGTTAGCTTCCTTATCGCTACTATAGATAGACTGGGCTTCTTCTGCTTCGTAGGTTAGCTTCGTAGCACGCCTATAGTGCCTTCCTTCTCTGCACTATCACTATAGGAATAGCTCATAGCCTATAGTGCTCTTTAAGCAAGGAACCTACCGCTACTCTAAGGCTGTTAGCGGCGCACTACTCCCACGGGGCGGTAGTGTGAACCTATCCTATCCTCTTTAGGCCTCTGTACCGGAGCCTACTAGTAGTAGCTGCTGCCGGTCTTTACCCTGACTCCTCTTCCTTTACTCCCCAACGTAAGTGGATTGGAGCACATGAGTAGCGCACTGTCCCTACTACTGCTGGCGTACTGCTTGTACGCTACCACTGGGGCTGCTCTGTAGCTTCACTTCGTTCAGTAAATCACTGAACTAAATTTAGCTTCACTGAACTTCGTTCAGCGGCACTACTATAGGCGCTGAGCAAAGCGAAGTGGCGGAGAGCTGAGCAAAGCTCTATTAATTAGGCTGGCTATTTAACTGAACGAAGTTCAGTGAAGCTAAGCTATTTAAATGGACTGAACGAAGTGAAGCTACAGAGCAGCATCCGAACATATTCGAGGAAGATGCGAAATTCTCGCCTCTGCAAACGCCAGCCTCCACTCGAAATTACACAACCCTCGCCAACCCTCTCTGCCAAGTGCACATAGGGCCACGGAACCCCATATCAATCAATTTGCACTCATTGATGCTATTTGGAAATAGTTGGCACTATAGGCTTCCGCGAACCGATCCACCTTTCATGCTTTCATGGGAGAACTTGGGAGTGAAAAGAACCTAAGAAGCACCAAGGTCCAGAGATGCGTTGGTAGGTTGAAGATGCTCCACTGCCTGAAGAAGAGTGAAGAGGCAGGGTCCGCGTAGACTGCGGATAGTGTGAAAGGCGACGGGCCCCTTCCATGTTCACCATCTGAATACGAACTTGATGCTTAGGCTATCTTTCCACAGTATCCAGATCCCCCCTCCGAAAGCATTCCACTCGAAACTCTCAAAGAATGAGCCTCACAACTCTGTCAGCCGTAACACCATTGATACGTGTCTCGTCTTACACAACTAAGAAGATGCTGTCTGATAAGCGTCTTTCTTTGTCTTACCACTGCTGGCCTATCACATTCCAAGCAATGATCTTTAGAACTTCCATTGATACGTATGCAAAGGGCTCCACTCTTGAAGGATTAGGGGGCCTCAACTGACTTCCTAAATCCAGGACTCGGATTCATGGCTGCTGTGAACGACTCACCAGCTAGCTCGCACACATTCAACCTTTCTTCCAGCTTTTTCATAGTTCTAGACCGGATGCTCAAACTCTGTCTTGCCTTGGATTTCCTTCTTTTTCCATCCCCACTCAATTTGCTGACTCTCACGATCTGGACCTTATGAAGCAATCAGTCTTGAATTGAAAAGATCCAACTGCTCGGGGCTGCAGGGGACGGTCTCGAAGCTGACACTGCTTTATGCTGTGAACTGTCAAGAATGAAGGAGACTAGGTTGGATTCCAGCAATCCTGTCCCTGCCGTGGCCATTGTCCGCATTCCTCTTCCTTTTGTGCTCCTGCTTTCTTTCGTAAGGACTGACATTCTCTTTGTTTGCCGCCTGTTGGTTGACCTTAGCTGAACTGGTCTCACCTTGTGTAATACGAATCTCTGGTGGCATGGAAGCCTTCGCATTCACCGTGGCTCTGGCATCTTTCTGTCCCACTTCATGTTCTGCTGGTACTCCTGGCTTCGCTTTCGCTCTCTGTGAAACCATCCAGGCTCTCTCTCCTTTCCTCCCTAGGTGCGGGCTACCAACTGACCCCTCCTCATTCTCATCTGAGAGAGGAACCACCGGTGCTTGTTCTTGTTCATCTATCGCCTCCTCCTCATTTTCGTGAAGAGCTAGCACATGGAAGCCGGAGCTTGGTTCCTTACCAGCAGTCTGTATTGCCGGCCTCGCCTGCTTATTCACACCTCTGGCCACGGGCTTTCTTCCTCTTCTCTGTACCACCATCCACGGACCATCAGGCTGACCCGGAGCTGGGGCAGGGTCCCTCCTCTTTCTCTCGCTAATTTAATTCCTTCTGGCCCTTTCTCCATCCCAGGATTATCTCCTTCCTGGCCCTGGTGGCAGCCATCTTCCGTGTGACCTATCAAACCGCATTTGAAGCAGATTCCGTCCCATTATGAGCTGCTTCTTTCCGCTCGAACGAGGACTTCCGTGGCTGTGTAACTTTCGATTGCAATCCGGGCGCCCCTTTCAGATCCTGCCGTCTTATAAGCGATCCTTATCAATCGCCCCAACCAATTTACAAGAAGGAGCCCCTGTTCTACATATGGATAGGCCCACGCTGCTACCGCCACGTGGGTATAGCGGGCTCTCTCCGATTCTGTCGAAAATTCCGCATGGTTGGACGAGAACGGCCCATCGCCATCCATGGACCATCCAGCAATGCGTGCGTGTAGTCCGTCTCTTTCTCAAAATGAACATGGTTTTCTTCTTGAAATTGCTTTGAAGGCGGGTTCTTTTTTCACAAAGCCCCAGGAGCTGAACCACCACCGCCTTCCTCCACGGGCTTGCGATTCTCTCCTCGAAGTCCTCGGACATCCTCATGATAAACGAAGCCTCTCTGTCTGAGAAGCTAATCTCATCTGTGTCCAGCTCGTCATCATCACTGTGATCGCCCTCACCGCCACTTTCATCTTCAGATGAATAAGTCATTCGGTGATCCATCCTTTAGTGGCTCTGTTTGGGAGCCCTGAGGAGAGCCTGTAGCATGAATCTTTGTCTGAGAGACAAGAGCGTCTTTATACGAAAAGGTTGGTTGCATCGACTTCCATCCCTACCTCGCTATGCCCAATGGTGGAGAAGCATCCCCTCTTCCGTGCCCGAACATCAGTTGGAGTTGGAGGAGGGTCCTTCCACAGGGACCTCTCTGCGTCTGGGTCCCCTCTGTCCCCTTCTATATCGTCTTCCATGGCCCCCACACTCACTCTTCTTTAATGCTTTCCACCAAAGGGCCGAGGCAATTTCTTAGCTGACTGGCGATGCTTCCGGCGGACTCAGGCGACTCCGGCGCGGTGAAGGTGGTGATTCAGACGGAAGGCGACGAAGCGGCCAGGTCGAGGCTATTTGGGTTTTGGAAAAGGGCGTTGAAAACTTCCAAGTGTATTTCTAATCGCCTTGTAAAGGGCTGCTGAATTAAACGATGACTTCGGTTTACTGGGGCCATCGGCATGTATGTATATATTGTTTCAGCTCGGTAGAAAGAAGAAGAATTTCCTAAGTCCTAAGGAAAAGATGCCACATTTAGCCGGCGAAGTAAAACGAAGGATTTTGCCCCGGGGGATCATGACGAAAGCGAGTAGCGTTGGATACATTGAGACAGAAAAGCTGACATAGGTGTGTTGGATCGATCTTATGTAGCCTTCTTTTTGAAGGGATTAGCAAGACCTTATAGTGAACCCTCAGATCTGTGTGAATATTGACTACAGTGAAGGCCACCATTCCGGTGGTTTCTCCTTCCAACTAAAAGTATGTCCCAAGGAACCCAGTTTCACTAGTAGAAAGGGTATTATCTTCCTATGTCTGGGAATCCAAAAAGACTGAAATTGCAAGTTGACCTCTTGTCAAAACTGCTAACTTCTGTGGCCGCCCGGCAAGAGCTTTTTGCACTGCGCTCACTATGTCTGGCCGTGATGACTCCACCACCACACATGAGCTCGGCACATCCTTCATCATTCCAGCCCACCACTCCCATTCATATTGTTGGCAGCTCCGGTCTCCCATCCTGCCTTGATGAAGCGGCCTTGCTGATCTCTTAGAGTGAATCCAACCTTCCATTCCCTCTCTTGCTGTAAACTGCTAACTTTAGCCACTCAGCTGGAGGCGGCACCCAGGAGTCTGCATGAATCCATCTCTGCAATGTGCGTTGAGTCTGCAATTTGCAAATGGATAATTTGCACTCTAACAGAGTTGAGCACCTTTCATTGATCTCTCCGATTGGGATCTCGAATAAGCATTTGTTCCGCTTTTCCCATATTCCCCGGATCACCACTTGGAATGCTACCATCCAAGCCCGTCGCAAAGCCCTGTCTGCTAAATCTTTCTTTCCCCACTGATGTCAGGATTGAGCCACCGTCCGGCTAAGGGCCTTTCTCGTATCAAAGAGGTATTCTATCTCCTTCCAAACGCTTCGTGCAAATCTGCACGGAAGAAGTTTGCATATGGTTTGCTCTTTCGGCTTTCACTCTACATAGTGGACACGGCCCTCCTGTACTAATGCCCATTCGTTGTAGTCTGTCGTGCGTTAGCAACTTGTCTTCTATAGCGAAGATAAGAGTCAAGGCTGCAGTAATGCAGACACCAAATTGTGCAATTACAAGGGGTCCGTTGGGGTTCCTCACCTGATGTAAGGCATCCATTGAGCTGAAAGCTTCTTTTGTACCCCGCACATCCTTCCCTTCAATGTGTTGCCGAGTCCATGCAACTACGATTTCCCCACGTAGCGGTACTTGTCTCATAAACCAGATACTCTCACATATTGAATTGTCGCAAATGGCCTTCCGCAAGCCAAGGTGCCTTCGATATACCTCGGTCCATTCTACTCGCTAGCACTCCGTCGCCCACCCATGGATCGAACCAGAATTCCACTTCTCTTACAGATCGTACTTCCCACAACGCACCTTCCTCCAGTAATTGTAGACCCCTTTGACTTTCCAACCCCATGATCCCATACAGACTTGAAAGGGATACCAAAGCTATAGTAGTGCCGCTTCACTGCGTTCAGCCAGAAGCCGCTGAACTTCGGGAAGTTTGAAATATCACTGAACTTCGTTCAGCCAGAAGCCACTGAACTTCGTTCAGCCAAGTCAATTTCGCTTCGCCAAAAGAACACTTACGTTAAGGCCTACGTCAATTTCGCTTCGCCAAAAGAACACTTACGTTAAGGCCTACGTCAATTTCGCTTCGGGCGAAGTCTCATATTTGACGCTTTGAGCGGAAGGGACTGAGGTTGATCTAGGCCTAAGACAAACCTACGTCAAGGTAATCCTTTGAAGTCTTGCTCCGCATAGAAAGAAAGAAGAAGGGCACATGGTCTCCTTATCTTCCTATAAGGAGAAAGGTGGACTAACTGATTGATCCATCAGTTGATGAAAGAGCCCAATGCACAAAAATGCATGTTGGGTCGAGTTCGATTCGATCTGAACTTCAAGTAGTTTTCTCTCTTTTACCGCCCTATACTATATGAAAAAGAAGGCATTCTCCACTTGTCCCGGAGATCCCTAGGGACAGTGAGAAAGAGAAAGGATGGAATCCAATGGTTTCCAATATCGGATAAACCCATTCGTCTTCATCATCCATCTTCCTGTATGAATTACATACGACCTTTTGACTCTTTGACTACCCATGATGAAAGAGTTATTTTATTTCTTTGATGCGCCTTACCTAATCGAATTCAATCAATGAAGTCCTCATAATGACATGAGGCTCTCCAACCAGGCCCAACCTTGACTAAGTAAGTGGCAGTAGGACCTATTCATTTGAGAATGTGGAAAAGCCGTCCAATCAAAAAGAAACTCTTTAGTCAGTTTCGGTGTCAAATAGAGTTTGATTCATATAACTGGACTAGCTCAGTAGTCATTTTTCTTTGTACAATACTCACCGGATCTTTGTATCCGCTCCAATTGCGGAGCATTTGCATTTGACCAATTCAGACGCAAGAAAGGGCCCTTTGGCCTTAGAAGAGTTAGGAATCTCGTCACCCTCACTCATCGCCTTTTGGTAAAACAACCAATCCAAATTCATTATCTCTCAAAGAATGAATTGTTCTTAGTCTTAATGAAAGAAATGTATCGACCTTTGTTCTCTCTTCTATGTGCCGGTTAGGTTTGGTTTATAGAATTTCGATAACGCACGATTAGACCTGGAATCAATATTCAATGGGCGTTTATGCTCATTGAAACTAAACGATTTCACTATCGGGCTACGCTCCACTGCGAGGGGATGCTTGGATACAATGGAGAATCCGCTATTACATCTTTGCTCTCTTCTTCTTTTTGATGTTGCAAATTATCCATTGGCTATTTCGATGTATTGGCCTTTCTTTGATAAGTGATGATTTTCGTGCTTATCCGTTCAGCATGGCGAAAAGGAGCATTGGAATGGTCTTAGCTCCTGAATATTCATAAAAGAAAAAAGCCATTGAGACAGTTATTCATGTTTCCGCTCTTTGACCGAACAACCCCCAATTCTGTTATTTCAACGACATTGAATGATCCTTCGAATTGGTCAAGACTTTCTAGTTGTTGGCCGCTTCTCTATGGTACCAGTTGTTGCTTCATTGAATTTGCTTCATCTTATAGTTTAGTTGGGTTGGCTCTCGATTCGACTTTGATCGTTATGGACTGGTGCCAAGTCCTAGACAAGCCGACCTGATTTTAACAGCCGGTACAGTCACAATGAAGGCTCCTCACCGTTGTCAGACTATATGAACAAATGCCTGAACCATCATATAGGTTTGCTATGGGAGACAACTGGAATGTTCAGTACCGATTCTTAGGTTCGGGGAGTCGAGAAGTTCATTCCCGTCGATGTCCATTTGCCAGGTTGCCCACCTTTTGTGTTAGTGGGCCAGAGGCAATTATAGACAACGAAACTTCGTAAGAAGGTATCTCGAGAAAGATAGAAAGATAGAACGGGGTCCCAACAGGAAAATCGATGTTTTACTACTAATCACAAGTTTCATCTTGGACGATGCTGTAAATTACGATCAAGGCAATCGACATCAACTTCAGAGATACCTGAAGAAGCTTCAAATACAAGATTCTCACGCTTATAGTTGTCAATGGATCACTATAGGGTATAACAAAGGGTAGATCACCGTTTAATCTGAATCAAGAGGCTCTTCTCTCTTCTGATAGGCGAATACATCTACCCCAGTGGGGGAGTCAGATGCTGGGTCGTTTATCCGCTTGGCTAGCTCTTCACTAGCCTATAGTGATTCAGGGCTCTCATTCGTAGGCCCTTTGTGCAGCCGGTACTCACTATAGAGTTCGGTCGACTGGGTAAGAAAATAGTGGATAGAAAGAACGTCGTAAGGAGTGAATCACAGCAGAAAGAAAAGAGGGCAAGTCAGTCACTATCCGGGCCAAAGAGGCCCCTAACGCCGTCCAACAAATGCCTCAGGCCAGCAGGGCACTCATCATCAATGAAGAATCCGATGGGCAGCGCAAGACTGAACGAGCAATCCGCACAGCGCGGTAAACATGGGAAAAGACCACTTCCCAGTCCTTATGCCCTTCTAATCTGGCTCATCAGACTATTGAGATGCTTCCTCGCTGCTGCAGGGAGAGTTAATAGAGGGAAGTTTTAAATATCACTGAACTTCTTATACTTAATACTTCACTGAACTTCGTTCAGTTTTAAATAGAACTTCACGCTACTATAAGATGCGCTTCACTTCGTTCAGTAAATATAGCTTCACTTCGAGAAGTTAATATCACTTCACGCTACTATAAGATGCGCTGAACTTCGTTCAGGGACGAGGTACGAGGGCTGAGCGTAGCGAAGTATTTCAATTTCGCTTCGCTCAACCAAACTCCAAAAGAACACTATCGTTCAGCCAAGTCAATTTCGCTTCGCTCAACCAAACTAAAAAATAACACTATAGTTCAGACAAGTCAATTTCGCTTCGCTCAACCAAACTCCAAAATAACACTGACGTTCAGACAAGTAAACTTCGCTTTGCTCATCCAACTCCAAAAGAACACTGTCGTTCATAAAATACTTCGCTTCGCTCATCCAACTCCAAAAGAACACTGTAGTTCATAAAATACTTCGCTTCGCTCATCCAACTCCAAAAGAACACTGTCGTTCTACAAATACTTCGCTTCGCTCAGCTCACGCCTTCGCTTCACTTCGCTCAGCTTATAGTAGTGTCGCTTCACTACGTTCAGTTCAAGAACCTCTATCAATGGCATTGACTCGTTCTACTGATCACGTAACGCATCGAGTAAGAAGAAAGAGGGAAGGAAGAAGTTCGATTTTCTCAGGTATGGTTAAATGAACCCATGAGCACAGACGACGAAGAACCGGGGACCAATTGGATCTTTTAAGGGGAAGGCGGATGGCAGGCCTGACGGTGCAAGCGGAACTCTTGGTTCAGGAAGAGGCTGAGGCTGGGGCCCTTCGCCTTTTCATCGTAGAACTTGGCAATGGCGTGCCCGTACCTCTTAGAGAGTTCGTCCCGTAGGAAGTTGTATTCGTTATACTGCGCAGCGACACCCATGTAGTCAGGCCATCTGCTTCCAAAAGGATGAGACTGAATTGAAGGTAGCTCTATGGTCATCCTACTACTCCTATAGTTGAAGTAGCATTAAGTGAAATGCAAAGTCAAAGACTAACAACCTGCTACCTCGCCTGCCCCACGTGGCGGCGCCTTATGGATAGCCGGCCCAAGACAGCTCCTTTCTGTGGTTTCGGGAAGACTGAAACGGATCTTTATCATCACTTGTTGTCGCCCCACGACCTCTACCTCTATTGCCATATCCTCTACCCCTTCCTGGTTCACTCTTCTTCCTTGGGTTCTTCACTATAGGACAAGAGTGCGGATCTCTCAGTAGTCATTTCATTCCCTTTTTCCACGCCTATCTTCTTCCCTGATAAGTAATGAGTAAACTGTCCCTTCAGAGGTCCTTCCTCTTTACTAAGAAGATTGACTTTCACTGCTTCACCTTTTACCCACGGGGCGGTAAGCTCCACTAAGACTGAAGGTAAGCCCGCTACTGTAAGCGCGGCCCCCCTTTTGTGATCGGTCAAAGACTTTGTGCCTCTCGATCTCTTCACTCCTTTCTTTAGAACAAAGGAAGACTTGATATGGGTGAAGCTTCATCCCATAATCCACGTAATTCTGCATAATCTGCCCTTGTCGACATTTTCTTGTCCAAGATCTCATTGATAATGGCCACATTTCTCTTTCTTGAGTAGGCTTCAGATACAGCATCCCAGATCTCTGCAGCAGAAGAAAGATAGATAAACGTCTTCCTTTTGGTATGGTAAGGTAGGCATCATTGATTGGATCAGCCATGACGAGACAAGAGCATTTTCCTTCCTCCTGCAGCTACTCAGAAAATGTGCAATTTCTATCTGGTTTTTTCTGGTCGCCAGTGATATAGTCCCATCTGCCCCTTGCCACTAAAGGGCTGGCTAACTCGACCGATCTTGCCCATTCACTTTGGGCCTTCCGTCGAACTTGACGTTGGTAAGACCACCTATAGATCTTTTCCTCTTGTTTTTCTTCGCTGCCCTTTTGTGCTAGCCTATAGTGTTAGTGGGGTTCTTTAGGCGGAATTTCCACCGTTTTAGCAGTTTGTTCCATCCTCCCCCTTGAAGAGATAACTCCTCTTGCGGAAAAAGACACTCAGCCAACCAGATTCACAGCTTAAACAAAGGGTTTCTGTCCAACTCTTCTTCAGCCAAATCGAATAGATAACAAGAGTGCAGAAGACAGGAAAGAAGAAAGAAGACAAATAGAACCTCAACAATCAGACCAATGTTCATTCCTTCGAGTCGCTGCGTCCCGAGCAGTTTTGTGTGGGCCGCTCCAATCAGGAAACGAAGATGCAGTCGAGGGGTCTGTGGGACTGCTCCAATCAAGAAAGAAGGATGCAGTCGAGGGGACTGTGAACGCCAAGAAAGGGTGGGGACGATGCCGTCCTCCGTCTTTCTGGTTTACGTGGGATGAAATCCGTTCCTCCAAGTTTGAGGGTTTCTTTCTTCTTGAAGAGAAGGTAGATGAAAAAGGCAACGAAGTCGGAGGGAAACGTTCCCTTTCCGGTGAGCCTTTGAGTCACCAGGAGCGTGCCACGCAGTGAGGCGTGTATCGCTGAAGAGGTCCTCGCCTGATCTAGGTAAGAAAGATCAGCAGCGTTATGGAGTGCTCTTCGCTTCTCAAATTCGCCTTTCTTCACTTACCGCTCTGATACCATGTTCAAACGATAGAGGCAGAAGATAATGGAGAACGAAAAAGAGCGTCTCACTGGGCGTAGTTTAACAAAAGAGAAAACTGCCCCGGCTTACTAAATACAGATGAAATAGATATGGATCTACTATCAGCCGGTCCCAGATATCCTACATCCTATCCATTTCACAGGAACGAATATCGCTAAAACCGGTCAAGGAGATCAGATCGACGAAAATTTCCCTCGTATGGAGCTCTTATCTCTGACGTTTTGGAACGGTTTTGGAACGGGTAAGCTAAGTTTCTTTGAATATACCTTGCCCTACCACCACTACTATAAGCTGTAAGCACCCTACCACCTTTCACTTGTTGGCTGACAGTTGCCTGACGTAAGAGGCACCCTTGCCTTACTCGCTCCCACGTGGCGGTGCCATTCCCTGGCAGGGTTAGTGGTGCCTACACTATAGGGACTATAGGGGAACCGTGGGAGTCAGGCTTACCCTAGAGCATGCGATCGCTCCCACGTGGCGGTGCCTCCTTGTTGCGGAAGTCCCACGGGGCGCACTATAGTGTAAGCGGGCCTTTAGGCATGCGTCTTATAGTCGCTCCCTGCTTTTGAGCCGGGGTAACGCAGCGGGGTGCCATTCCCGCCCAGCCTATAGTGTTAGTGGGGGCTACCTATAGGCTAGTAGAGGTTGACCCCCGGCCCTTAAGTGCCTTACTCGCGGTGCCTACACTGCTACTTCAGTATTACCACTACCTGACCGCTACCGCCCCGTGGGAGTAGCGGTTGTTGCGTTAGTCTGCGTAGGCGCGGCGCTGGCGCGGTTGACCAACCACCACCACCTCCACAGTCGGGTAGGGGGCCTATAGGGCCTTCTACTACTATAATGAAAAGGCCGTAGATGAAAGCCTCTTCAGTAAATTCCGCTTCCGCTTCTTCCTTCATCTGGATGGCGGCTTGGACCACCTTCTAATAAGGCCCGTGTTTCAGTTACGGTTTTGCGGAGTTACTATACGTTCGTGAAGGCAGACAGGCGCTCTACGACAGAAAACCGTTTTCGCAGAGCGACTTAGAGAAAACAAACCACTTCTTGTTTTTGTTTTGAAAAGCGCTGCGTACAGTTCTGGGGTTGTAGAACAACTACTTGTTCGCCGTTCTTTTTCCGTTAGCCAGTATCGAGACTCTAAGACTCCTTGCGCTTAGCCCACCGCAGGTGCTTTGATAGAGATTTCGGGTTGTAGGGGGCAAGGGGTTGTAGGGCGCAAGGGGATAAGGACAGGAGACAGTGGAAGGATGAATGGAAGCTAGCCCTGAAAGTCTATGGGTGGCAACTAGCCCTCTGACTATATATGAGTAAGCAAATACTGGCCCTCGCTCGACCTATGATATCAGAGAAGAAGCTAGTTTAGATATGGCAAGCGGTTCGAGTCAAGTGCCTGTTAAAGAACCAATTGTTGGCAAGAGTCACAAATATGAAGTAAACGACTTGGTCTCTTCTGGAGAGTTAGACAAAATCAAGTATCCTTCTGTATAGGGGAAGGAAAGGCTCTCGCTCAACCTAACTCCAAAATAACACTATAGTTCAGACTGTAGTCAATTTCGCTTCGCTCAACCTAACTCCAAAATAACACTATAGTTCAGACTGTAGTCAATTTCGCTTCGCTCAACCAAACTCCTAAATCTGAACTACGTTCAGGGACGAGGTACGAGGGCTGAGCGTAGCGAAGTATTTCATTTCGCTTCGCTCAACCTAACTCCAAAATAACACTATAGTTCAGACAAGTCAATTTCGCTTCGCTCAACAAAACACTCCAAAAGAACACTTCGTTCAGACAAGTAAACTTCGCTTTGCTCATCCAACTCCAAAAGAACACTGTCGTTCATAAAATACTTCGCTTCGCTCAGCTCACGCCTTCTCTTAGAAGATCCATAGCTTGAACAAGACAGCAGCACTGGGATACTAGAAGTCAAGCGCATCCACAACTACCGCAGAAAGAACAGGAGCATCTATACTATCTTCCGCAACTTCCGAAAGAGCCACATCAAGAAGAAGAGCTGGTATCGCATGTGCCGCAGGACAGGTAGTAATGGTCTATCTATTTGATTGAAAGAACAATAGCAAGGACCAACGGGAGAGGGCCAATTCTTCCGGATTCAATCTGAGCCGATGGAAGAAGAGAGCTCTCTTTCAAGCAGAAGAGGAAGTAGGTTAAGCAAGCACTCCTTTTAGTTGGAAGGGATGTAGTACAAGAGGAAAGAATCAGTCTTACCTATTATTAAGTTAAGGGAGGGGGAAATGAAGGGGGAACAACTGGGTGCTTGGGGAACCTCGTGCCAGTAGGACCGAACCTCCTAACAGTAGGGAAGCCTCCCTAACGGTCGGGGGCCCCCTCGGGGAATGCGCAGAGGAGAGAATCATCGTATAACAGTCGAGACGACACTCATTGGTCGAGAACTTCCGTAACTTAGTGCAAAAGCCATCCGTAAGTAACCTATCGCTAAAGCCAACTCCAAAATGAAAGGGCAAAACGAAAACCATGACTAAGAACTTGGTTCAAACTTAACAAAAAAATAGATTCTTGTGACGCTTAGTAGAGCGGATGAACGGAGTCTCATTGATGCTTATAGTGGTGATTGATCCAACCTGGCAGTGTGGCGTGGGCCCGCCCCCACTCTGCGGTGCCCACTTAGCGACACCGCTATTAGTGCGCGCCCACTCAGCGGTTGTGTTGAAAAACAGGGGAGAATGCTGTCGAAGAAGAGTTTGGGTAGGATCCTGTTGACTCAGATGCTTCTGTGGTTCCGTTAATAATACGCCGATTGTTCGGCATGGCTTAAGACTGTCATTGTTTTCTTGCTTAACGCCGGTTGTTAGGCGGGGGATCCTCCCTACTGCGTTTTGCGACGGGGATGACAGCAGTTCCGAGGGTGAACCCGCCGCCTTTTTTTCTCTTGTAAAAGAAGAGAAAGGGGGCAGATGTCGGCCCCTCTTCGGTACGAAGGAGAATTTCGGGGTTTTGGGCCCAAGCCCAAACATCGATGTTAATAATATTAATTTAGATCTCGCTCTGGCCCCACCCATTGTCAATGATCCATCGGACCCTCAAGAAGCGGAACTCAATAAACTCATATGGCACCTACCAGGTTCCGAACTCCAGAACAACCTCATAGGTCGGAAGTCTATTCCCCATCCAGTAGAGGAGCGCGGAGCAGCAAGCTGCTTTCAGGGCAAAGTGTAAGCTTATGATCCACAATTCATCATTCTCCACCCGGGGCGACAGCTTTGCATTGATATCAAAGCACTTGCATCCAACCTTGCTATTGATATCAAATTGCTTTGCAAGTGCACTATAGTATGTTGCTACTGAAGTTGACGCGTCAAAGTCAATCTTTGACGTAGTAAGTTCAGCCTTACCGCAGAGTGGTCATATAACAAACGTCAAACAGGTGTTGCAGTGGGCTTACCATGTTAGTGGGGGGGGCTGCAACTAGTAGTAGCTAACTATAGGCCCTACCGTGGGTCGTCGATTAAATACCACTGAACTAAATAATACTTCGCTGAACTTCGGGAAGTTTGAAATATCACTTCACGCTACTATAAGATGCACTGAACTTCGTTCAGCTCTCCGTACCTTTTGTGTTAGTGGGGCCTCACTACCCTCACTGGCAGGACTTGAGGACAGGCTTTCTACCGCCACGTGGGTATATTGAAAGGTCCACTCTTCTTTATAAGAGGATATCCGGAGCGTACTTTCTTCCTTGCAATTAGACTATGCATTCTTGACTCGAAAGAAAAAGCTTGACTTGCGTGATAACCTTTCAATATACACCCCAACCCGCCTGCGCTCGGGACATAGAATCGGGGGCTCGGGCAGAAGGAGAATATAGTTTGCATCCACCATCCCGCCTACCACTAAAGGCGGTGGGCCTATTCTTCGAGCCTACACTAGCTTCCTAAGTCACCCACGGAGCGGTATGGCTTTGGTTAAGTAAATTGACTCCATCTTCACCAGTAGCCAAGGTAGGACCGCGTGAGCTCTTTCAAGTCTTTCGTGCCTCACCTCACAGGTGCTCTTCGCCAGATCTTTTTTGAAGCAACAATCACTCTTTCCTTATGAAAGGGTCTCGTTCTGCCGTATGGGCTTTCCCCAAGGTTTGATAATTATCTAACCGCCCCGTGGGCCTACTATGGATATAGATCCACGGCTTAGTAATCTGCGGATGCTTCATACGAAGCCGAATCTGCTGAAGAAGGAGAAGAAAGGTGGGTGAGTTGGTTTATAACCAAAGGAAGATAAGAGGCCATTCCGATTTCAGCAAATGTGGGCGACGCATTCTTCTTTCAGATCTCTTGTTAAAAAGAGCAGGTTTTCACCGGTGTCAGCCCCTGCTACAAGCAAGCTAGTAGGCAAACTGAAGCGCCTCAAGCAAGAGTTGAAGAGGTTCGGCAACCTCTTTCGAAATCTAGCCTCAGCTGAAGCCCACTACTATAATGTTAGCGGTACTGGTGGCACAACATTCATATGATTAGAATCCCACGCCGGCGGCATATAAAAAGGAACCAGCCGAACACTACAAAGGATAAGCGAATCCATACCCGTTACTATATAGTAGGGTAGCTTTAAAGTTGCTGAACTTCTAAAGGCTAAAGCGCTTCACTTCGTTCAGTAAATCACTTCGCTATATTTAGCTTCACTGAACTTCGTTCAGCTTATAGTAGTGCGCCACTTCACGCTACTATAAGATGCACTGAACTTCGTTCAGTAAAATGTATCCCACTCAGCTGCACTCGCTTCGCCAAAAGAACACTTACGTTAAGGCCATAGTCAATTTCGCTTCGCTCATCCAACTCCAAAAGAACACTATAGTTCATCAAATACTTCGCTTCGCTCATCCAACGAGCTTCACTTCGTTCAGAAAACATTTCGCTTCGCTCATCCAACGAGCTTCACTTCGTGAATCAAATACTTCGCTTCGCTCATCCAACGAGCTTCACTATCGTTCATAAAATACTTCGCTTCGCTCATCCAACGAGCTTCACTTCGTGAATCAAATACTTCGCTTCGCTCATCCAACGAGCTTCACTTCGTGAATCAAATACTTCGCTTCGCTCATCCAACGAGCTGAACTTCGTTCATAAAATACTTCGCTTCGCTCAGCTCACGCCTCGTTTATAGTGTGTCGCTTCACTACGTTCAGTCTAAAGACCTTCGTTCAGGTAAATAACCGTCACTGAACTTCGTTCAGCTTATTTAGTGTCACTTCACTTCGTTCAGGCTTTAGCACTTCGCTACGCTCAGCTTATATAGTGTCGCTGAACTTCGTTCAGGCTTTAGCACTTCGCTACGCTCAGCCCTCCGTCCCTATAGTTACGGCAAGGAATGGCACCCGCCACGTGGGAGCCTTACAGTAGCAACGCCTACCGGCCCTAGTAAGCTAGGTGGAATTATTAGTTTTGCAAGACTGCCTATAGTAAGCCCCGTGGGATGCCTCCCCTACCCTACCCGCCACGTGGTAGCGGGAATGGCTTGTTTCGAGCCGCTCCCACGGGGCGTCTTATGTAAGCGGGCCGCTCCCACGGTAGGGCCTATAGTCTTTACATTAAATGGAATGAGTTGTTTTGTATGCCTATAGGGTAAGCTGCCTAAAGTACGCACTTTACATTTCCCTTACTGTAAGCTCCCTGCTTTTGAGCTTATAGTAACGTGCCTATAGTCCTGGCAGTGTTAGCTGCGACACTGCGACACTGCTTACTTACTTGCAACAAGGTCGGTTGCGTCCTGCTTATAAGGCAGTAAGCCCCCGTGGGATTCGCCTATAGTGTAAGGCACCGCGAGAGGAGAGGAGAGGAGAGGAGAGCAGTGACGCATGCCTATACGGGGTGACGTAAGTACGTCAAAGGTGGAAAGGCTTACCGCCCCGTGGGCCTATAGGCATGCTCGCTTGTTGGGTGCCTACACTGCTTCAAGAAGAAAGATATTGGAGAGAAAAGTCTCACATGAGATGAGGAAGGGGATAGGAAGACAAGTTTCTTTCATCAGATTTAAAACTTGTCGTCTACTTTGAGAAATGTTCGGAACAGAGAACTTAAAATAATACAACGCCGCATTCTCCGAAGATTGAGGAACAAGAAGAGATCTATTAAGAGAAAGGAAGATTTATCCGAGAGAAAATCTTAACAGTTACATCAAATCACAAACTACACGAAAGTTGCCCCTTTTTCATGGGGATTTACCCATCACAGAGATGCACAGAGGAGCAGAACGAAATAGATCCCTTTTCCACTCAATCCAGAAAGAAGATCGGACGTTATTCCGGTTCGTCTCCATTTTCGTGAAACTGCCCTCGCTGGGCAGCCGATAAGTCATCGAAGGGGAGAGGAGAGGAGAGCAGTGACGCAAGGCTGCCGCTGCTTTTGAGCCCCTGCCGTCAGGTAAGCTACCCAACAAGTGAAAGGTAGCTAGCAGGCTAGGCAGGCGGTTAGTGCTTTACGATTCTGCATCGTGGTTGCCACTTGTGATGAGGATGACTCCCCTTCTGTAACGGCAGGGGAGCCGTCCAGCTCGCGCCCGGCACCTCGCTTGGCGATCGATCGTCATAAACCACCATCCATAGCCTATTCTTCGAGCCTACACTTGCAGGTGAATGGCCTACTCCTTCCCACAGCCCAGCCCGACAGGAAAGATATGATAAGGAGAGAGCTAAGAGCCTGAATGAACATCGGGCACAAAAGATATGTGATGTGCCCGATGCTCGAGTTGAGGATGTACTCAACCAATTCCGTCTGGACACGAGCCCCCCAGAGTTTCACAAATCTTTGAAGCAGCAAGGCTTCAAACTCGGTTTTGGAACCGCGGGAATCACATCTTTGTTGATCTAATCTAGGAGAAGTTAGAATCCGTTCTGTTCGGATATTGATCGGTCTTGGTTTGACATGGTTTACGCGTTACTGGTTCTCGGAAGAGTCAATATATCCATTAACTAAACCCTTTCTGACCCTGCCTTTTGACTCGTTTTTTGTTCGTACACAATCAACGGAGGCCTCCCCGACATATGTTGCAACGTCTCCAATAGCATGCTCTTACTTCGTCTTTCCCTTGTTAAGTTATCAAATTTGGTGCTTTTCGATCCCCAGTTGCTATGGTTTTCAAAGGACTAAATACAAGATCTTCCTCCTTTTAAGTGGTTCTCGCTTCTCCTTTTTCCTGTTCCTAACTCCTCTCCGGGTAGTTCCCAATGTTTGGCACTTTCCATACTTCGTAGGTGCAACATCAACAAATTCGCTCATGATCAAGTTACAACCTAAGATCTATGACCATATTATGTTAACTCTTCGTATTTCGTTCATTCCATCGGTATGCTCCCAGGTACCTGTCGTTGTGATCCGTTTGCCAGAACCCAGGGGTCTTTCCGTGGTCACGAACAATCGTCGTTTTTTGATGGTTTTTCCGCTTCTCACAGCTGCTCTTTCCACACCTCCGGATATCTGGTGCCTAATCGTCGCCCGTTTCCTTATTTCATCGATAATAGAGTTGGCTATCTCTGTGGCATCGATTGTACAAGTTCGTCGTATGCTATAGTCGTCTTACATGACTACACTGCTACTCCCACGTGGCGCCTTACTGCTTACCCCTTTCAGTAGCACTATAGGGCCCACGGGGCGTAGGGTAGCGGAGCACTAGCACGCCCGGCCGCTATCGCCTTGCGCTACTGTAACGTGGGAAGCTCCGTGGGTTACGCACGCACGCACAAATTACCTACACTATAGGCAGGCGGACTACAGTAGCAGGCCTACCGTGGGATCGGTGGAATGACTTGTTTTGTATGCCTATAGGGTAAGCCGCCGTCTGGTTACCCACCGCCCCGTGGGAGTAGCGGTAGGGTGCTGTGCTTTGCTCGTTCGTTTGGTTGGCTGGACGAGTGGAATGAGGGAGAGCGGCTCGATCGAACAAAAAGAGGAGTAGCCCCCTGACAAAGTCACTATCAAGGAATTCCCGAGCCGTAATATGCGACCCGATGATAACACAAAGAAGACTCCTTACCAGGGGAGCGGGATGAGTGAGACATCCGGCGAGCGCCGGTGAAGAACGTTCTTTTTTAGGGCCATCAAGAAAGAGGAAGGAGGCAGACTGGTAAGAAGGCCGACAGTACATCGACAAACTCGGTCTTAATCCGAGGCTTCCGCGTCCCCCTACACTTATTCTTCACTCGAGCCGTCCTTCCGCTCCCTCGGCCGTTTCACCTCCTTTGCCACAACGGCGTAGCATGGCCCTCCTCTATGACCTCATCAAATTCTGGCCAGTCCGTCCCTATAGTGATCCGACGGATCCTTGGCCGGTTTCACTCGTCAGTCTGACCGTGAACTCGAGGGAGCCTAAAGGCTTCCTTTAGCCCGTGTCGTATAACCCGGTCAACGCAAGATGTGGCACACATCCTTCGGTACCACGTCACAAAGCACCCCCTTGCTTCCAACTACCGAGGTTAATCGGCACTCGGCACTGCCTTCTCACCCACAGCCCGCTTCTGGAACCATCCGAGCAGGGGGGTTCACACTTCATTCCCAACTTATCTACGAGCTCTGTCGACGCCACATTCTCGGAACTACCTCCATCTATGATCATGAAGGCTCGCTTGTTGACTCCTCTGATCAGCCTTTCTTCTTCCAACGCGCTAGCTTATCAACTTCGCTTTTTGTCCTATAGACACTATAGGTGCGAGTGCTTTGATCAACGAACGAGCAACTATCAATAACGCTTTGCGAGTGCTTTACACTAGAACGAAGGACTATAGCTGGCACTCCCACCCCACGTGGCGGTAGGTAGTAGGTAGTAGGTAGTAGCAGTCGCCCCCACTAACACTGCCAGGTGGAGATCTTTGATTTGACGCTAGCTTAACAATGCTAAGCTGAATTTTTAGATCTTTGTTGGCCCTATAGTTTATAGTTCGAACGAGCAAAGCACCCCTTACTATAAGCCCAGACGCACTAAAGGTAGCCTTACTGCTTACAACTAATCAGTAGCCACAACCAAAAGGCGCGCCCACTAACACAAAACAGCCGTCAGGTGGCGGGTCAGCGGTGGCCACGCCAATAAGAACCACTACCTGACGTAGTGTGTGCCCACCGCAACAAGGGAGCGAAAGCCACCCCACTACATAAGCTAAGCAGCCCACTATAGAGGTTAGCGGCCTTTTGTGTTAGTGGGCTACCGCTACCCGCTACTCCCACGTGGCGGTCAGGGTTACAATGCAAAGTCACCGGCCGTTCGAAGCAAAGCGGAGACCCCACCTCATATAGCGCGGTTAGTAAGCTACTGTCAAAGCACTCGCTCCAACCGCCCCGTGGGAGTAGGGTTCACCCTACCGCCACGTGGGGTGGGAGTGCCAGCGTCAGCCGCCGTTTTCGTTCAAAGCGAGTTTGAGCCCAAAGCAAGAAAGCACTCGCTTCTAGTAGTAGGATGCAAGTGCTTTGTTTTAATAAGCTTTCAACTACGCGCTATAGTGGTGTTGTTAGTGCTTTGAGAACTCGCTAGCTTATCAATTAACGCCATCATTGAGGCAAAGAATGCACTTCGGTTAGAGCAAAGCTTAATTCAAAGAGCAAATCAAGCCTTTTTCGGCAAATGATCATCTTTGATGATCAAAGCACTCGCAAAGATCAAAGCACTCGCATCCTACCGATGGTTGCGAACCCGCTTTTAGTAGTGGAGCACTCGCAACTCCTAACTAGAAGAAGGAGCCAGGGTCGTCAGCCCCTGATAAAAAGGCGTCGTCCGGCCGCCCCCTTTAAAACCACCCGGTCGACCCTCGGGCAGAGAGGCGTCGAGTTCGCCGAGAGAAAGGGCGAAGAGAGGAAACTGAGAATACCCCTGCCGAGGAGATTCAAGGGGGTCCACACAAGGTCACGCGCGGGCTCGGCTTTCAAGAGCCGTACTTGGAAACAATCGCAGACCTGGCATTCCTCCAGCTGCGACGGTGAGGAAGGTGGGCTTTCTTCATATTCTAAGAAGAAAATGAACGGCTTAAAAGACCCCTGAGGCGGAGGAAGAGGAAGACGAGCTCCTCATCCACGAGCGCGTCGAGGCGGCGGTTACGCGAGCCTGGGATCGTACGCCGATCGAAAGAGAAGGGCAAAGGAGACAGGAGGCGGACGGAGAGGACGAAGGGGCGGAGAGCTGAGCGTAGCGAAGGCGTGAGCTGAGCGAAGCGAAGTATTTGTAGAACGACAGTGTTCTTTTGGAGTTGGATGAGCGAAGCGAAGTATTTTATGAACGACAGTGTTCTTTTGGAGTTGGATGAGCGAAGCGAAGTATTTGATTCACTATAGTGTTCTTTTGGAGTTGGATGAGCGAAGCGAAGTATTTGATTCACGATAGTGTTCTTTTGGAGTTGGATGAGCGAAGCGAAGTATTTGTAGAACGATAGTGTTCTTTTGGAGTTGGATGAGCGAAGCGAAGTATTTGATGAACGATAGTGTTCTTTTGGAGTTGGATGAGCGAAGCGAAGTTTACTATGGCCTTAACGTAAGTGTTATTTTGGCAAAGCGAAATTGACTTGGCTGAACGTAAGTGTTATTTTTTAGTTTGGTTGAGCGAAGCGAAATGTTTTCTGAACGTAGTTCTGATTTAGGAGTGTTTTGTTGAGCGAAGCGAAATTGACGTAGGCCTTAACGTAAGTGTTCTTTTGGCGAAGCGAAATTGACTTGTCTGAACGTCAGTGTTATTTTTTAGTTTGGCTGAGCGAAGCGAAGTATTTGTAGAACGATAGTGAAGCTATACTTTAAGGCTACATTTTACTGAACGAAGTGAAGTGAAGCAAAATATAAGCGAAGAGGAAGGCGTCGAAGAAGTCCTACCTATCCATCCTATAGTTGAAGAAGACGAAGAAGAAGAGAAAGAAGAGGAAGAAGCAAGAGTAGACGGAAGAGGGGAAAGTGGGAGAAAAAGAGATGGAGGAGGAGAAGGAGAGAACGGAGAATCAGTCCTATAGTTACCGCTACCGTTACCGCCCTTTTGTGTTAGTGGGAGCCTTAGAGTAGTGATGCTACTAAGTGCCCCCTGGGAGTCCAGAAAGTAGCAGTTACGTCATGTAAGACGACCGACCCTTTCCAGTAGCTACCGTAAGGCGCACCCACGTGGCGGCACTATAGGGTTGCGTAGGTTGCTCTACCACCGCACTTCTTTTGGAGTGGGAGTAGTGGGGTAGTGGTCATATAAGAAACGTCAAAGTAGTGACGTCGGTAGCCGGTAGCTAGCAGGCAGGCGGGGTTCAATTAATGGAGTTGGGGTGGGAATGATCATAGACACCGGCCAGAACTTCATTAGAAAAGAGTTGGTTGAACCGTGAGGATATGAACAAACAATTCATCGTTTGATCTTGTGGTTGGGAATGGTGGCATTCTCAAGTGTTCTCAATTATCTCGTGTCGTGGTGTGGTTTTACACATGCAAGGTATGGATACCAAGGTTGAATTGTATCCTATAGCAATTCAGGGTGTTGATCTTGTTCTTGGCATGCATTGGTTGAGGGGAATTTGAGGTGTGGGACCGCCTTCACACACCAAGGTCAAACCCACACTCTTAAGGCCGGACCCGACCCACGCACACTATAGAGATAGCAAGCGGTTCTTTTGGAGCTGCAACAAGGCAGTAGCGGGTAAGCCCACTCTGCGGTGGTTGAAGTTCAGTCTAAACAAGCTATTAGGATGCGCCAGCCCAAGACAATGCTTTGTGGTGGTCCAAACCGAGCCAAGTATGTGTGACCCGAATGCAATTGACCCCAGTCAAGAGTTCTGGCCGGTTTTCCAAAATTCACCATCATTTATTGATCACTTTCCAATCCGGATGCTACTAGGTGAGGTGGTCTTCTAGCACCAAAAAACGTGTACTTTCCAATGAAAGAAACCCCAGGTCATTTGGAGGTCTCAGTCAAAAGTGTTGGTCGGTTTTGTCAGACCCTGTCAACCGGACTGAGACAGAGTCATCCGAATTGAAGAACTTGTTGTTGACCTACCGCTAACAGTCTTAGTGGGCCGCTACCACCGCAGAGTGGGCTCCCGGCGCGTGCGCTTACAGTAAAGTAAGGACCTGTAAGCGCCGCTACTGTAAGGCCACTATTGCTTACAGTAAGAGCAAAGCGCTCCGTCTACCCGGCTATAGGATGCGATGTCCATGCTTCCTGTAAGTGTAAGCGCACGCGTCACCGCCCCGTGGGAGCGCTACCTTCATGGCTTTCAAGAACCAAACTTATATCAATCCATAGGATTGTGCTCAAACCGCTCCAATTAGTGTTCAGCCTTACCGGTATGCACATTCCCAAGTGGAAGTCAAGGAGGAGTAGTAGAACGCACTCGTGAAGGAAATTCTCTTTACATGGAAGAATTCGCCCCCGCAAGTCAGTCCATTTTATTCTCCGGTCTGACTTGTCAAAAAGAAGGATGGCACATGGCGTCCTATAGTGCATTGACTATAGAGCATTGAACGAGGCGACCATCAAGGTTTCTAGTAAATCCAATTCCCTTAAGAATTATGAGCTTGACCCCCACGGGGCGGTGCTTCTTTCTTTTCAACTAGAAGAAAGCTTCTCAATAGCGCTCCGGCTACCATCAAGTTCTCATGGCTAAGGAAGATGTATACAGCCTTCCGGCCTCCTCAAGGCCGAGTTCCTTTCCGTCTCATGCCGTTCGGCCTCACTAATGCTCCGGCGACCTTCAAAAGCTCATAAGATAGAAGTTTTCTTTGATTTAGTGTATAGTCGGTCTTGGGGGGGTCACACTTCAATCTTGTATTGGGGGTGTTGAGGCAAGACCGTTTGTATGCAAAAGAGTCAAAGCGGTCAAAGTCATGTATCGTATTTGGGTCATATAGTGTGACGGGAAGGAGTGAAAGCCGACCCGGACTTCATAGAGGAAGAAGACCCCCAGTTCAAAGCCTAAGGGGCTATAGATTCTTTCTTCAAGGATATGGCATGCTTGCAAAGCCATTGACCGACTTGTTGAAGAAGGGCCAATGAACTTGTGCATCAACCAAGATGCATTTGAGAAGCTAAAGGAAGCAATGACCAATCCTCCGGTCCTAGCACTTCCGAATTTCTCTTTGAAAAAAGGTAGCAATTTAGTAAGGCATAGGAGCCGCGCTTCTACAAGAAGAGCATCCCATCGCCTACATGAGCAAGGCAATTCAATCAAGAATTCAGGCTTTCTCCACATATGATAAGGAGCTACTTGCCATGGTCCTTGCAATAGAGAAATGGCGACCTTACCTCCTTCTCCTTGGAAGAAGATTTCAAGTAAGGACCCCGATCATCAAAGTCTCAAATACCGCTCCGTGGGGGAGCGCTTCCACCACTCAACCCCTACCACCGCTATCTTAGTAGTGGGCGCCACGTGGGAGCGGCGAGGTAAGGTGGTAGACCCAACCCGCTACCGGCTACACCCACGGGGCGGCGCTAAGCTCCCACGTGGGGGTTCAAGGTCGTCTTACATGACTCCTTACCGCTAACAGTTGGCGTGGGCTTACGTCAAGCGGTGGCGCGTCACGTAACGCAAGGCCTACAACGTCAGGCGCCCCGTGGGAGTAGCGGCTACTGTAACGGAGTCTCCTGACGCATCCCGCCGCCTTACAGTAAGGCAGGCGTTTGATAGCGCAGGGAGTCACCCACCTCTTATAGTGCGCCCTCTTACTGTAAGCCCACTACTCCCACTCCAAAAGAAGTGCGGTAAGGGCTGCGGTAAGACCCGTAATGCTTATAGTAAGGGGGCCGATTCTTTCACAGAAAGAGAGATACCCACGTGGCGGTTTTGCTTAGCTGGTCTATATTTAGCCCTATGACAGAAAGGCAACAAAAGAAAGAATAGGTCGAGAGCGCGTCCTGCGCTCCCGAGCGACTCCGTTGAGTGTCTATCAACGAGGTTGCCCACCATCTCTTCGACTCAACTCCCAACCTACCGATGCCAGGGGAGAGCTCCCTAGGCGAGGGGAGCTCCAACACCGGCGACCCAGCCCCCGGGTGGAGCGGGAACAGAGAAGGCTCACGAGCAGGCCCGGGGCCATAAAGAGGCGGAAAACGCAGGAATTGTTGTGCAGTGCTCGTCGGATAAGAAGCCCCAATCAACGTATGACGAGTGGATGAAGCCATGGCGGGCTCATGGCTGGTTTTTCCGGTGAGAATCGGCTGTAGTCCGGATGGACTACAATTTCATATTGGAAAATCTGAGACACCGTTGGAGCCACATGCCCAATGTCAAGTTCATCCCGGGTCAGTTTGGGCTCTTCCTCATCAAGCTTTCGTCTGAAGAAGAGATGCAGTTCGTAATGCGCCATGGTGTGTGGAAACTCGCCGGACGAACTCTTCTTGTTAATCGCTGGTATCCTTCCAAACAATGGAAGCGTCAGCCAACCTCTACAATTCCTATCTGGCTGCGCATTCTCGAGTTGAACCCAGGACTCTGGAAGCCGGAATTCTTTCAGGGTGGGGGGAAATTGTTAATGTCGGAGACATTAGAAAATCGCATGAGAGGCTTTCCTTCGCACGCATCCGTGTGGAAGTGTCGAGGAATGCAGAGCTACCCCCTCTTCTCTCATTAGCTATCGGCGATGGGATTAATCTTTATCTGGATATTGAATATGAGTCGAGAGTGACCTATTGCTGCGGGTCGACATACCACAGGGAGGGTGCCAGACCAAGCCCAACCAGTGAAGCCTCAGGAAGAAGAATGGCGTCAAGCTCAATCTAAGAAGGTGTGGAGGCGGAAAGAGGACTGCTCGGTCAATGCTTCTAACTCCTTTGCTGTCTTACAAGAGATGGATGTGGAGGACCCTAAGGAACCAGAGGCACCAGCTATGGAGAGAAATAAAGAAGCAAGTCAGTCCCCGGGTGAGAGGCCAGATGAGGAATTGGTGGATGATGGGAGAGGATGGTAGCGAAAGACTTGAACAAGAAAGAGGGACCTGACTCTTTGGCACTGGTGCTGAGAGATAATAAGATGTCAGCCACACCAGTCACTCACGAGAACAGGTTGGTAGAGCAAACGACCGACGGGATTGATCCAGAAGTGCAGCGTCAGAGAGCCTGCATCCCCCGCGACACCAGAAGGGAAAAAAGGAAGGTTCAGGGGTCCCCCAGAAAAGAGAGAGATGCAGCCGAAGCCTCTTCAGGCCCAGGGGGGCCTTATTACAAGAGAAGAGAGGGGTTGGACAAGGGCCATCTGGCTCCAAAAGGAAGAGGGCGGATTCTCGTCAAGGTGCAGGACTCACTGATAGGTTGCAGCGAGGAGGGTGCTTATAGTCAAACTAAAGAAAGTCAGCAGCCGCCCAGAGTGAGAGAAATGCTCAGTAGTTTACAAGAGAAAGAAGAAGGCGCTGTAAGAAGGGCGAAGGGTCCGCCCTTTCAATCCCTCATACTTCTTAATGAAGATCCTCGCAGTAAATACTCGCGTCCGGCCAGAAATGAAAGAAGAGTACGAGAGGGCCCTTTCTCTTGGAGTGCAAGATGACTAAAGACGCAGCTGAGCGGTCTCTGAAAGGCTTTGAGCAGTACCAGTTCAATGGAAGCTCTCCCGTTATTTGAAGCTACTGGAAAGTGCCTATGGAGGAGGGCTCCGTCAGTCATTATGGAGTCAGCGCAGCTGCCTTCAAATCAACTTCAACAATTCGACAATCTTCATCTCTGGAGTATACTGCTTCAATCATTACTCCAATCGACGAGGGCTATGGGAAGAGTTATGTGCTTTCCGGCCTGACCAGCCATGGCTCACTATCGGGGATTGGAACGCGGTTCGAAGCCCGGACGAGAGGTTAGGAGGAGGCGGTAGCAATGTGGCGATGGATGAATTGAATGACACCATTCATCTATCTCACTTCTCTGAGATTCCCAACCGAGGATCCTTTTGAACTTGGTCGAACAAAAGGTATGAATTTGCAAGTCGACGGGGGTTAGTAAACACGGAGTGGTTGATGGCCTATCCTAATAGCTCAAACCATTCCTCGTTTCCGACCACAACGGATTGATTATGGATATGAATGTCTCACCGAGGAAATGCCCCGTTCCGGTTTTTGAAAATGTATTGCTCCCGGAAAGTGAAGAGATTGTGCGTCAAGCTTGGGCTACGCGCATTAGAGGGAACTCAATGTATAAGGCAAGAGACCAAGCACTCAAAGCATGGAAGAAATTAAGGGTGGGCGACATAAATCTGAGAATGAACCCACCTTAGAGGAGAGTATTGATGATGGTGAAATTGGACTCCAAGAACAAGAGAACGGAGTGCGAGATTTTGCAATTGAGTGAATTGCACCAAAGAGAGGAATGCTTCTGGAAGCTTATAGTAGCTAGTAGGGTGAAGTGGATAAGAGAAGAGAAAGACCTCTTCCACTCCTCACCCAGACGCACTGCCAGGTCAGAATAACATCTGATTGTTGGAGCGTGAGGACGGAAGGCCGTGTAGTCAACAAGGAGAGATCCTGGAGGCAGCAAGCCATTTCGAATCTTTTCACTAGTGAACGCACACAGGGAGTTGTACTCCACGGACATGGCCCCGACACTGGTATCGACGAGGGACAAGGAGAGACTTCGGAAGCCGGTGAGTGAGCGGGGAGGAGAGAATGCGGTATGGGCCCGGGCCAGATGGCGGGGTCTGATATCGGCTGGGATATTATCAAAGAGGACCTTTGTTGAGCGGTGAGTAAAGTATTCTCGTTTGGGGCCCTAAACGCACGGGCGCAGTGAGGTTAGTCGACTTTCGGCTGGCCTATCTGCGCAATTTCTTATATCTTCTTCTTTCTACCATAAGACCAGAATGAGGCCTCTTCTTCTTCTTTTAATCTCGGACAACCAGAGCCTCGTAGGCATATTCAATCGAGCATTCTCATTGCTCATGAGTGCCTATGATAGAGCCTCAAGCACTCCCTCATCTTCTTTGGCTTTGCAGAGAGATGGATAGACCTCGGCTCCTCTAGCAATGCTCATTAATGGACAGGGATATATTAATGAGCTCTCTTGGCATTCGGCAAGGAGCCTTATTTCTTCCTTTCTTCCTCATTGGTCACCCTTCTTATTAAGAAAGAAGAGGAGAATGGGCATATCTCTCCAGTTCTGGTGCTTCTATTGGAGTCTTTGATGCTGATGATGCGCTATTTCATTTTAATAGCGTTACCTTTTTCTTTGTCACGAGGAAAACCACAGAAAGCAGCTATGTGGTTGGGGTCAGGTCCCTTTCTAAGAAAAGGGTGTTACAATCTTTACAGGGAGGATGAATATGAGCCTATGCCAACCCATCTTGCATTTCGCGGTCGGCTTGAGATGTGGAATGGGCGGCTTCTATCGATGGCCGGTAGGGTGACGCTCATACAAGCTACCCTCTCTTCGTTGGCCATCCATTGGATGATGGCCTCTCCCATGTCCTTAAGACCATTGAATCATCAGACAATTTCTATGTGGAGAGAGAGGAGAGAAGAAATCGATGCATCTTCTAAGATGGGAGCAGGTGTGTCGGCCAAGGGAGGAAGGTACTGAGAGCTGAACTACGTTCAGTGGCATACTCTTTATTTAGACAAAGCGAGGAAGTGAACCGCGCCCTGCTTGCTAAAAACGCGTGGAAATTTGTGCAAAAGAAGACCGTGCCCTCATGCGAGCCAAATATACAGCCTTGAACTCGGGTTCCCTTGGTCCGAACGGAACGTGGGGATAAAGGCAGTTGTTCAGCGAGAGTGGGTGATGGACAAGGAGTCGAATTCAGGTTCTACCCTTGGGCAAGTGAAGACCACGATGTGAATTGAGACTAGCCTCACAAAAGAGCATCGATATGAGGCAGGTATATGTACATGATCCGTGGAGTAGGGGCCAGTTATACATGGGCCATTTTATGCGCAACCCCCCGATCATTATGGTACAGCATGAATTTCATGGGCACTCCGGAATTGAGATGGGCTGGCACTAAAAGATAGTGCAAAAGGCCATAAGACAGGTGGGAGCATCATAATGCAAAGCACATTTGGTCTAAAGGCCATAGCCCTCGGGCCGCCCTTACACTGAGATTTGCACGTCAGGATCGGCGGGGCTTCGTATGGGTCTGAAGAATGGAAGATCAGTGTGCACTAAAGGTTGCTCTAGATGCAGGGAGTCGGCTGCTCATCTCTTTTTCCTCAGTCGACCAGTGTGGAGTATAGTGGCCTGGAGGTTTGGGACAGGCTGGACTGAACAGTTTTCGGTTGCTGAAGCCTTTCAGTGGTGGACCAAAAGACCATGGAAGACAAAGGAGGGTCGGAGAGCTGAGCAAAGCGAAGAGTCGGAGAGCTTGGACATTTCCAGCTTCTAGTTCGTGGGATCTGGGAGCGAGGAAAGAGAGCAGTCTTTCCTCTCATATCGAAAGAAAAGAAGATCCGTCAGAACAGGTGGATGTATGGTAGCTCGTGGACTCCTCCTACCAATGATTGTCAAAAATGATCTATTGTAAGTCAGGGGGGGAGAGACTGGAAGATTGGTTATGCAGTTCGAGATGAACATGGTCATTTTGTGGGGTGGATAAGAAAGGAGGGGCCGGCTGTTTGAATGTGAATGGTGGATAGAGCTAATGGCAGATTTACAGAGCTCCAAGTTTTGTGTAGAATCGTCCAGGAGTCGTTGAAGCAGTAAATAGACTGTTGAGGAACCTTCCAAATCAAATAGTGGAGTAGTGATCTCAGATAGCATTATACACACTTGTAAACTGGTCGGGGTCTCCCCAGCTTGAATATCCAAATCCTAAAGAATAGGTCTGACCTGGCAGTGCGTCTGGGCAAGCGACATGTTCTATTCCCTTAGTAACCCTTGAGACTTCCAATGGGTAACGTCTATCTGCTTGTGCTTAATTCTTCCTCACCACAAATCCGGAAATAGAAAGAAAGTTGTTACAAGCGGATCCATTGGATCGGTTTATCAATACAATAGCTTGAAGCCCCAGCTGGTTATAGGTTAGGTTATAGTAGGGCCTTCATATTCATCGAGATAGGGGGCTCACATGTATATAGTCAGTCTCGCTTGGTTCTTTGGTTGCCCTTTCACTCGTAGTATGGGGCTACTAATTGATTGTAATTGAGTTCAGTAAGAAGTAAATTGTTTCATTTAAGAATGAATAGATGTTTTATCTCGTTTTATCTTTCAATAAACATAAAAAACATCTCCAAATGAGACAGAAATGGAGTAATTAATTACCTTTCACCTTTGGCCATTATTTTATTCCCGCCGAAGTATTTAGAAAAGCAAAAAACCTGTGACCCATTTCATTTTGATGAACCCCTTCTTACTCATTATGGATATTACAATGAGGAGTCCCTGGTTGGTTATACAACCAAGCTTAGACAGTCACAAGCCTGTATTCCCGGTACTCTTTGAAACTCCTGAGTGCTTCCGCGGGGGGTTCAAGGAAGACCTTGGTTCCGAGCTGACTTTGGAGAGCCCGCCAAGCAATCCGCAACCTTCTTTCCCTCTCGGTGGGTTGGATTTCCCAATTTCCTTTCATGATGAGTAGAATTGCCTGTGTTAGCTCATCAGATCTGCTTATTCAGCATTTTGACAAAACCACCTATACGAGAAAGGATTCCTTACTCCCAGGCGTCAACCATGCCATCGAACCCACAGCTCGGCCTTCCATGCACTACTGCCGACAAAAGAAGTCCAGTCCCTGCCCCCAGCAGCAGCCCGCCTACTCTCTTGCTTGCAGGAGCCATCAGAGTTGAGTTTGAACCACCCCGGACCCGGCAGTGACCATCCTATCCTTCTCCATTCCTTTCGGCTTCTGCAATTCAGGATGGTTTCATTGTCCTTAGCCGCTTCCACCACGTCATGCCAGATACACATTGCTGCAAGGTCCTCCTCTTCCTTATACTGTACATCGTCGCTTCTTTCTGCGTTGCCTTTCCAGCTTTTCTTAGATATAAGGAATCCCGAAGAGCAGCTGCCACTACTGTCTTTGAGAGGTTGGTTTTGCCGCGTGCTACTATCAGTTGAAGCCAGTTCCGAGAACTCCCAGAATTGCAGGTGTGCCTATCCTCCTGTGCGACGAATCTCTTCCAGATCATACGCGCGTCGCTGCACTGTCTTAGTACATGGTCCACGCTTTCAATTCAATATTGGCTTGCTTAGGGCAGTAGGGCCGTCAGGTGAGGCCTATGTCTTTCCTCGTTTGTAAGCAGATCTATAGTATGTGCTGCCATGCCAACCAAAGGAAGGACCCGCTGAGGTGCTTGGGACTTCCAAATCCTGCAGTGGTTGTCCGCAGCATTCTCTCTGGAGCAGCGCTCGAGTAGAGGCTGTATGCTGATTTCACCGAGCCTCTTCGCCCCAAGACCCCAAGAGCATGTGTCCGGTCCGAGGCTGAGGCTGCCATCCTTAAGAGGACTGAGTCAGGGAGGGCGCTTCCCATGGCCTGCCAGTGCCAGTGGCCGTCCGGGTCTACCATGTCTGCAACTCAGGTCTCGTTCGTGAGGGGAATATGAGATCGCATCAGGTTCCTTTCCTTATTGGCCACACGCCTTCTAGCCAACGGTCATGCCAAAATCGGACTGTCTGGCCGTCTCCAATATGCCATGCCTTCGCTCAAACACGGCCAGATACGGATCAACGCTCGCCACAGGTTGGATCCTCTGCTGACGCCTGTAAAGTCTCGGTTCCCTTACACAGGTATTTCTGGCGACTTACCCAGCCTGTATTTGGAAGTTCATTAGGAATGCGTTCTTCTGTGGCCGTCTAAGGCCTACGACCGCCATCCTCCTTGTTCTTGCAAAGATCATCCCAGGCTCTTCTTATCCGCAGTCGCGCCCCTGATTCAGTCCCAGATTCTGCGCTCCCCCCTTTAGTTGGGAGGGCCGTTGTCTGAAGCGTATATGTTGGCACTGCTGAGAGAACCGCTTTTCTCACCCTCCCCGCGAGCGACAGCATTCTGGCTTTCCATCCATTTCCTTTCAATCTTCTCTACTAGGGGTAGTGGTAAGTACTAGTAGAGACGTGCAGCAAAGGCCCTCAGTCCTCCACTTTGTTGAAACCCAAGTCACCGCTCAGCCTTCTCGCCTCACTGTGCTCCACGTTCCTAGAGAAAAAAACGAGTGTTTTCAGGGCGGCCCGATGCGTTGCAGAAAGCGGTGAGCGTGTCTTTCATTACTTGCCCTTGTGAGGCTTCCGCGAAGAGGACGAGGTCATCCGCACTATCAAAAAGAGGTGGGCCTTAGCTTATAGTTGCGGGCCATTTCTTCCCATGCGAATTGCTCTCCACCTCCCTTTTCCTACTGAAGAGTGGATTCCCTGGGCAAGCCTCTCCATGCATAAGACAAAGATCCATGGTGAGATGGCCTTGCCTAATCCCACGCGTCGGCAGCTATAGTGCGGGCCTCCACATGACTTGCATAGTGGGTGATTTAATGCATCTCATTCTCACGTCTACTAACTTACGCGGGAACTTGGCATCTCTCAGTCTTTCTTCGATGAAATCCTAGCCTATCATAGGCTTTCTCCAAGTCCACCTTGACGGCCTCCCTTCTTACCAACTTAAAGACCTCCTCATCGAATGAATGTATGATCTCCATAGCAGAGCTATGATGATGTTGTCGGAGCCTTTTAGAAAGCTAGCTTGGCTCTGAAGGATTAGCTCAGGCAAGACCGTCTTCAATCTGGCTTGGTTATCAATTTGTGGATGACCCAACATCAACTTATAGGCCGGAAGTGGGAGTTCGGCCATCTTCGGGATTAGGACGGCCCCAAAGGCTTGAAAACAGCTCGGATCTCCTGCCATAGTGCATTACCTACTGTGCTCCAATGTCTTTGAAAGAATCCCGCCCTTCCATGGCTGAATGTCAAAGAGCGCCTTATGGACTGAATCTAACCTCTGCCGTTAGCTTTCTCTCCTTATCTGGAACAATTAGCGGGAACTTCTCTCTTATGTGATATGGTTGTGGCCTTGTGTTCTCTTCCGAGTGCTCTATAGAATTCGGTTGCACTATTCCTCAACTCATGCTCGTCGTCGCACCATTCCCCGCTAGGGAGTTTCAGCCGACTTGTTGGCTCTTCTCTAGTGTAGTGCAAAGATGGAAGTCTTTCTTCGATCCCCTATTGCTTGCGTGACTTCTTCAACCTTAGTTGTTCTTCCTGCTGGAGTACTTCTTCTAGTTCGCTTTGGAGTTGCTTTTCTAGTTGGAGGAGGTAGTTGTGTCTTGATCGAAGAAGTCCTTCAATTCGGCGCGTCAACAGCGCTTTCCCTTTGCCAATGTGTGCCCCAACACATCCTCCAGCGCGGGTTGCACATATTCGTTGTTCTGTTCCTCTTTTCTTTGATCAATTCATCAGGGTGCCTGATCCAAGCAGCTTGGAACTGAAACGGACTTCCACCTTCATTCTTGGTCTCTTTGTGGATGGTGAGGAGTACCGGACAGTGGTCGGATGCGATGCGTGGAAGGTGGATTTCTTATTCTGCTCCCCTGGAACGTAAGTAGCCACTCTTGCAAAGACACCGATGACGCCTTTGGAGGAGTGTGCCCCTGCGCCACGTGAAACGGGGACCCTCAGCCTCCATGTCAATCAAGCCTGCTTCAAAAAGCAAAAGAGAAAATCTCTGCAGACTCTTGCTCGTCGATCCACCTCTTCGCGGGTATCAATGGTGGAGCGCTTGAGATTCTCCCTTCTTCCTTTGCGCAGTTGTGCATTGGGACTACCATAAAGAAAGGTGATCCGGCATGGAAAAAAAGGATGAAGGCATGAATGATTGTGTCTTTCCTCTATCTCAACCTGTATACCATTGTTCCAAAGCAAGCAGAGACCTCCTGAAAAACCTCGCGCTTTGCTATAGGAGCTATAGGAATAGTCGTATCCGATCTTTCTTCTCACGCTGTCCGCTTTCGGACCGCTTGTTCTTGTCTCAAAGAGCCCAGCTGGGTTTGTCCTTCTTCATTAGCATCTTCAGTGCTCGGAGGAATCCACCACTGGCAGCGCCCTGACTGTTCCAGAATAGTGTAGACAGATCCATAAATGAAAGAGGTAGGTCTGACTGCTGACTGTTGATGATCTCCAGCTGTCCACCTGCTCCATCGCCATTACGCTGTCCTCCTTCTTTGTGGATGCCTCTTTGTCTATCTTTTCTAGCACAGAACCAACCCACTCTTGGAGGTCTCTTGGCCATCTTCACCTCCTTTCCTCAAAGGAAAACCTCTTTTCGTGATGTCTTGCATGGATCTTGTCCTGGTTTTCCTCTTTCTCGCTGCTGGTAGGTTCGGATCCATCTTTTCGGCGTCTGTGGTTTCAGGTGAGGTCATTATCTGTTCCCCGCTAGCCTTAGATACCTCCACTACTGTGTGGTTACGGCTATCTAGCGAAGATGGCTGACGGATTAGCTTAGCCTGAAGGTGCCCCTCTCCTCTTTTGATCATACATTCCTTGCCCGAGGATGGCCTTCTTGCATTTTTCCTTGACCTTTCCCTTGGCCTCCTTTCGTCAGTCCGCTGGCCTCTGCTTTATAGCGTCAATAGAGGAGGGAGCCTCTTCTGCATACATGCGGCTTGCCTCCATGTCTGAGAGGGCGTCGAATCTGGACTTGTTCAGTCTGCCTTCTTTCCAATGGTCTTGCCCGGCCCCCTACCGAGGTCACCCTTCGGCGTCTATTGGGCACCTGCATCCAGGGGCCTCTCGTCCTCCTTCGTTACCTGCTCTTGTTCGCTGTTAGTAGGTGCTTGACTGGTGCTCGGGACTTTCTCATCCCCTTCTCCCTGCCTTCCTTGTGGACCGTTATTTAACTGCTTGGGGTCGAGGCCAGAGCAATAACATATTCGGGGAAGTCCTTCGTAGACGGTAGTCCACCCCTGCCAATTGACGCCGTAAGCGGTCAGGTCCACCACCACCGCGAATCTGGCGAACTGGCCCTTGGCCGCGGAATCCGTCTTTTAAGATGCCGCCCGATAGCATTGGCGATGACTCGTAGCACATTCCTGCCGTAGTATTGATATGGCCCTAATCCATGCCATCACCAACCTCCGGCGTGGTGGCCTTCGTGGAAAACTCCGGGGTCCAGCACTATGAGGTACTGCCCCAAACCCAGGGGCCATCCGATAAGGCATGGACGAAGTCCTCGGCATTGCTAAACTGAACCAGGCGTCCTCATTCTCCATGTCCACCAGCTTCCCCCTTTCCACAGGGAATGGATCTTGGCGAGCAGTGTCCTCTATCCTATCGCCCTACCCAGCATTCGGACAACCACAGTCTTCGCCATGTTCTTGGCCATCTGGTCACGGACCCTATCCGAGAATCTTCTTTTTGGGTGCTCCCGGTTGTCCACCACCACATCGCTGGTCTCAATGAGCACCTCGTTCATGAAGAAGATGGCGCCCCCGCGTCTTCATTAGCTTGTCTCTGAAGGATGGTTGACTGCTGGTCTGACCCTCACTCTTGGTCATTTCAATATCCCCTCTCTCCCACCGCTCCGCCTATCTGGGTGCTGGGGGTCCCGGCCGTCGATCTATTAGTGGTTACCTCCATGGAGGTTCCTTGGTGAATCGGAGATGGCTGTATGAGTGTGCGTCTGTCTTCCTCGAAGGCAAAAGGTCGAAGAGTTGAGAGGCAGGTCTGGGATAGAGGATTTGAACCAGCGTAGACATATCGCCAACGAATTTACAGTCCGTCCCCATTGACCACTCGGGCATCGACCCAGGAAGAATCAATTGTCGGTTTATTGATAATCCATGGTCAACTTTTCTTTCGTAGTACCCTACCCCCAGGGGAAGTCGAATCCCCGCTGCCTCCTTGAAAGAGAGATGTCCTGAACCGCTAGACGATAGGGGCATGCCCACCCGATCGCCATTATACTATATAACATAGTATGAACAGTTTTTTTGAAATTGTCAATATAATGGAATGTGGTATGATTCGATGAAATATTGGAATTGGTGGGTATATGTATCAACGAAATTCATTTCGTTATGATGAGGATGACTTCAATTCGAATCGGTTTTGAAATAATTCATTACATTGATATTTATCAAATCCAATATAAATAAACCATTTTATTAACTATACTCTATTCACTAGGTAAATCCAATTTATTGTTCCTTAATGAGTCGCTATGTAGATAAAATATATCTATGTACATATATTCTAATCTTATCTATATAATAAGTATATGCAGTAACAAATATATGTACTAGGCTCATATTGGCTAGTTCCTTATTCAGGAATTGAATCAAAAGGGGCCCTTTTAACTCAGCGGTAGAGTAAGGCCATGGTAAGGCCTAAGTCATCCGTGAAAATCCGATAAAGGGCTTTTCACTTTTTTTTTTTTTATAAAACTCCAGCAGTAGTATTCATATTTGAAGGAAGAATAGAGATATTGTTGATATTTGTAATAAAAAAAAAACTAAGGAATCGTAGAATTTCATTAGAAAATGGAATTATGAATTCTAATTCTAATTCTAATAAGTTATCGTTATCATTCTAATGAATTCGAATATCGAATATAGTAAAGTAATTCTAGTTAGAAAGTGGAACATTTTTATTATTATTTCTATTTTTTTATTATAATTCATTATAATAATGAATAATGATATCTCCTTTAATTGCCATATATTCCTATTTTATTCCGATTATTCCAATCAAAAAAAATTGGAAAGATTATAAAAAAAGTAAGTGGACCTGACCCATTGAATCATGACTATATCCGCTATTCTGATATTCAAATTCGATAGAGATTCAATTTGAACAGTGGATCTTTTTTTATTTTGTTTTTCATACTTCTTTAGTTTGGATTCCGTAAAAATATGTCGATATTTCCGATTAAATCTTCTTGTTCCTAGAGGTTCTATAGGAATGAATAAATTGCTATTCCCTTCCGCGTGGAGGAAGGGCTTCCAAAGTTCCAACATACAAGTCATTTGAATTTTAAATATCTTTTTTTATTTCCGAACACAAGAAAAAATCAATTTTTATTTCTATTATTTCTATAAGATAAGATATGATATATCTATAGAAAAAATATCTATAGAAAAAGAAATCCATTAAATCATGGCTTCGCGTATCAAATATTTTCTTTTTATCAATGCATACGCATACGATTTTTTTTCGGGCAATTAATGGATGCGAGAAAGACTTTTTCACTTACACAGTCTCTTATTATTATTAAATAAATAAAAAAAAAAATAGAAAAAAATATTCGAAGTATATCCTCGATCTGAAAAAAAAAAAGTAGTATACTTTGGAGTTTTTTTTTTAATCTGAAAGAAGGGGAAATAGAACAAAGAAGAAAATAAAAGAAAAAAATGTAAAATAAAAGTAATAAAATATATGATCCTGTAGTAGTTTCCTAGACATAGAAATTAGAAGAATATATAAAACTATTTCTTTTTATCAATTTCACGAACAAGATTCAAGAATAAGATTATTTGATGAAAGGAGAGGAGTATGTCTGGGGATCCACAGGTAGCGAGAGCGAGAAGAGGATCATTTGTTTCGTGAACAGTTCTTTAAAAAATTTATCTATCAGATTTATGAGTCATAAGACAATTCATGATTTAGGGAATTTTAAAGAATAGAAAGGAA
>JAYKKT010000023.1:72500-115000 GCA_036023115.1 Brasenia schreberi | reverse complement strand
TTTTGTTCTAGGATTCTTCTTTTTTGTGGGTCATTTGTGGCATGCGGGAAGGGCTCGTGCAGCTGCAGCAGGTTTTGAAAAAGGAATCGATCGCGATTTGGAACCTGTTCTTTTCATGAATCCTCTTAATTGAGACGGGAAATAAAATGCATGAAGTATGAATTTGATTCCATCATACATATTGGATTGAGTCGAGCAGGTCATATTGAAAAAGTATTTTCTTTTCAACTCATTTATATCTAATCTTTTTTTTTTTTGGCTCGGCTATACCACCACTTAGCCGAGCCAAAAAAAAAAAATAAAATAAACAAATCCATTCGCCGACCAAAAGGAGAGAGAGGGATTCGAACCCTCGATAGTTCTTTGTTCGGAACCATACCGGTTTCAAGACCGGAGCTATCAACCACTCAGCCATCTCTCCAAAAGCTAATTTCGATTTTATCTTTATTCCACTGAATAGAACATGACCATATGAATTGATACCCTTATTATCTATCTATGGTAAAGATATCCGGTGTGAATCTATCTATTGGTCTATTTTTCTATCTGTATATATAGATGCATGATCCAGCATGCCCTTTTGTGAAGTGAAAAAAAAACTACCCTCGATCCATGCTTCAAAAGGGTTGGTAATAAGTCATATAAAATCAATGGATTCATGATAAAACCTTCCATAATGCGTTTTTTTATTACAAATTTTTTGTCGATAAAAGGATCAAGGGGTTGGGGGGATCAAATGGTATAGTTCTTTTGTTGTTGGTAGCTTGGAGGATTACAACCATGACTATTGCTTTCCAATTGGCTGTTTTTGCATTAATTGCTACTTCATCAATCTTATTGATTAGTGTACCCATTGTATTTGCTTCTCCCGAGGGTTGGTCAAGTAATAAAAATGTTGTATTTTCTGGTACGTCATTATGGATTGGATTAGTCTTTCTGTACCGGCTACTCCCACGTGGCGGTAGCGGCTACCCTGACTCCCACGGGGCGGTAGCAGCCGCAACAAGGAAGGAGCCGCCCCACTAACACTATAGGCGCACTATAGGCGTAGCGGTGCTTTTGCGGCCTTGCTTTTGGAGCCACGTGGGAGCGAGAGGAGAGGAGAGGAGAGGAGAGCAGTGACGCAAGGCTACCGCCCCGTGGGAGCTTACAGTAACACGCCCCGTGGGATGACTCGCAAAGCTCTTTCTGCCCCACCCACCCAGCCACTTATAGCGTGGGTGGGCCCTACTACCGCTACTGATAACCCACGGGGCGGTATAAGGGCTACTGCGACGGGGTAGTGTAAGCTATCAATCATTCTGTTTAGGCGGGGGCGGCTACCGTTACAGTAAGGGCTACCGTTACAGTAAGCGGCTCGTTTGCCTACTAGCTTACAGTAAGGACAACTATAGGCTTTCTTTGCTACTACTCCCACGTGGCCGTGGCGGTAAGGCTCGTTCGCCTACTAGAAATTGCACACACTACCGCCCCGTGGGAGTGGTCTCCCTATAGCGCTACTGTAAGGGCACAGCTACAGCGTTACAGTCAGAGGCAAGGCTAGCTACAGTAAGTAGTAGTAGCAGACGACTACATATTACCCCAGCAGAAAGAGCTTTGCGAAACCCTTACTAAAGGGCTGTAAGCACCGTGGGACTACGTCAAAGGGCGTCAAAGGCTACAGACGGCTACAGACCTACCCCTACGGCTACAGTAAGCCCTACTGTAAGGGCGCTCGTTGCACTATAGTTGCACTATAGAAGCCCCTACCGCCCCGTGGGAGTAGCGGGTTGTGGGAGAACCCCTACCACTGCAGGCTACCGCCCCGTGGGACTACGTCAAAGGAGCACTGCAGGCTACTCACCCGCTACTGTAAGGGCACAGCAGGCTACCAGCTACCGCCCCCTGGGACTGAGCACTGCTACTGTAAGCACCCTACTATATATAAGTAAGGTGAGGCAAGGTTGAGCTCGTTGGCTTTGCTCAAGCAGTAAGCGTTGTCAAATAAGCTACGAGTTCGGCTTCGTTACAGTTGCTATTGGTAACGATCAATCGAGAAATGAGGGCCCTCCGACTCCCAACTATCAATAGGTAGAACTTCTTGGGGGAGCGTGCTGGGCACATCTCTATCCTAGCTCCTTCTTCATCTGCCGGCTCTTATAGTGGCAGCTAATAAGCTTGATGATTGATCTCGACTTGGAAGTGCCCTACCCTACAATAGGGCGTCAAGGGGCGGTGCGGTCTTGTGTCGATATCTACATCCTTTTCATACATCCACTATAGGGGCTGAAGCTTCCTCCGCCGCCACTCGTTGTGGCAAGACCAGAGAAATTCCATTGTGCGATTGGTTGTTGGTTGAATCTGGAATTGAGAAAGAAATGCGCCAAGGTCAGCCACCTGCTGCATGCTCTATAGTCGTTCTCGTGGTGCAGGAATTCCTGCTTCTGCGCAGTTCATTCGGACTGGACCAGGTCAAAGGGTTTGATATCGATCGATAAAGATTGGTGGGGTGGGAGGGGCTCGAGTGCATACTACTGCACAACTAGCAGTAGTTGTAGAAGGAAAGAGGCGTGAGTTGAGCGAAGCGAAATTGACTATGGCCTTAACGTAAGTGTTCTTTTGGCGAAGCGAAATTGACTACAGTGAACGTAGTGTTATTTTGGCGAAGCGAAATGAAATACTTCGCTACGCTCAGCCCTCGTACCTCGTCCCTGAACGAAGTGAAGCGGCACTACTATAGGCGCTGAGCGAAGCGAAGAGGAAGAGGCGGAGGGCCTCCCACTACCCAGACGCACTGCCAGGTGGCTTTCATCATTGGAGGCTTTCAAAAGCGAGAAAGGGGAAGGAAGGGGGTGCGTCTAACCGTATGTCTAAGGCAGCTTTCTTTATATTCTAGTTGTTGCTAGTGGAATGCCGGCCTCACCGAATGAATAACTCCAATCGTCGATTCCTCAGAGAATGGATCTCTTGGATGGTTTGGTGCTGTGGGTGGCCTCTTTCCGCTAGTGGTCAGAATGAGAACTACTTAGCTGCACTCGCTTGGAGTTGGGTTGATAGACTCGAGTCAGTAGATATCATTCCCCACCTCTTCTTCGCCTCGACCACGTCATTAAGGCCACTACTATAAGGGTGCACCTATCAGCCTATTGAGTTGCTTTGCGAGTCATTGTAGCTTACTGTAGGCGCAGGGGTGGCCGGTCACGTTCACTAAACGGAGGATGACGGATAGTGCGATAGATAGAAAGGAGTCCAATCGTCGCAAGGGGGGCAAGTAAGCAAGTATAAGCTTTAGTAGTAGTAGTCGTCGACGTTGGTCTGACTTTCTCATACATAGGAGAAAGGCAAGCTACAGAACGTCACTACGGGGTGCTGCTTTTAGTAGTGTGGTGGAAGTTTTCGAAGAAAGGCTTGCTCATGGCTCCATCGGACGACGTCTCGCTTCATCTATTCATCTATGTTCTTCTTCCGGCCGATGAAAAAAGGCAATGAATCCTGGTCTAGTTCTTTTCTTTATGTAGCTTTCGACATAGCACGCACATGTACCTGACGTATGGACTCCTGCTCACTGCATCATGACTATAAGCGCACGCAGTAGGCTCGCAGGAAAGGTCTCACACCTCAAAGCACACCTCAAAGTAGGCTCGACGGAGAAGGGCTTGCTCGCATCCAATCTCGCTTCGCTTTGCTCGCACCTACTGTAAGCACCGCTACTGTAAGGCCCCACCACCCCACTGTTAGGGTGGGGTGGGGCTGAAGGAGCTTTGCGAGTCATTAAGCGAGCCGAGCCTTCCGGAGGGTTTGTGGCTCTTATAGCATAGCATAGCTAGGTTGGTCTACCTATAAGATCTTACGACCTACTTGACTCAGCGGTTAGAGTATCGCTTTCATACGGCGAGAGTCATTGGTTCAAATCCAATAGTAGGTAAGCCGAAAACACAGAATTTCGGACTGGCAGCAAGGTCGGAATGACCAAAGCAGCGATTGCTTCCACTTGTGGCCCGACCGACAGAGAAGGAACCCCCCCTCTTCTTCTCTTCATCTATGTGGGCTGCCCGCCCTGTCCCGGAAGAAGGGAAAGAGGGAAAGGAGAGGAGGAGGAAGGAATTGGGGGTGGAGGAGATGCGTATGAAGTAACTCGCCTACCTATAGGATAAGATCGAATCGGCGGAACGCACGCTTACCGCGAAAGCCTCAAAGGCTTCGGCTGCCTTTACATAGCGCCTAGCTTTGCTACTTTCTCGTTCCGCGAAGAAGAGTGCTTTAGGGATTCATTCCATAAAAAGGAATTAACATACCACCCACCGCCTCACTGCCTTCGGCCCTATTATCAGTGATATCGGCCCGATCGTATATCAGAAGAAGTTGGTTAAAGTCCCGGCACACCCAAGACCGTCGCCTTCCGTTCCATCTTTAGCGCATCCCATAACACTATGGAACTTCACGCTTCCTTGAGTCCCCCTTTCTTACTACTGTACGGTAGCGGCACCTTCCAGATTGACGGGTAGCGGCTCGTGCGGACGCCTCCTCAGTGAGGTTTCCCAACGTACCGAAGTACTGTAAAATGTCCCAAGTTCTCTAAGGCCTTCGCGTCCCTTGTGCCAGTGAACGCTTGGGTTCTGTTGAGAAAAGGCAGATTTTCAGTGACCTACTGCCTTCACTATAAGTAATATGGTGAGACCTCGTCCATCAGGCCACCCGCTCGCAGGACCTCCTCATGTGAGCCCTCGATGTCCTGGGACACTAAGACGGAAGGTAAGCCCACGGACCTCTACTGTAGTGTAGCCGGGTAGTGTGTAGCCTGCTACAGTAGGCGCCCTTACTGTAGCCCTGCTTACTGTAAGAGTAGTAGTAGGCGCCCCGGTAAGGATGGGTCAATTCAATGTCCTACCCCAGGAAGGGGCCCTAGCCCTTTCCCCTGCTGCCTGGAGGGTCTCTTATAGATTCTCCATCCTTTGGATGTAGGGGATCTTGAATATGCTTTTGCTTTAGATGGCTCACTCGTAGCTTATTTGACACCCCACGGGGCGGTTGATGCAACGAACGGCCTCGCCCACGGACCTGACACCCACTCTGCGGTAGTAGTGGGCTAGTGTGTAGCCATCAGTAAGAACACGTGTGCGATTACAGTAGTTGGCTCGCAACCAACCAACCAGTAAGGGATTGACTACTGCTCATAAGTCTTCCGATCAGATACGGAAGACGGGCGCCTACCTTTTGTGCGTCTGGGCCGCGGGCAAGTAGCCTTACAAGTGACGTGACGCTTTGCGAGTCGTTGTCCTGTAAGTGTAACCCGCACGCAGAGACGGTTACAGACTGCACTATAGAAGCCCCTACCGCCCCGTGGGAGTAGCAGCCCGTGGGAGTAGCGGTGGGGCCTATGCGACTACTGTAAGCTTTCTAAAGGTAAGTGTAGGGCTACTGTCAGTCTACTGCGGCCTCTCCTCTATAGTAAGCTATCGGCTACAGTAAGGGCTACTAGTCAATCTGCAGCCACTTACTAGTAGCCAGTAGAGGTAGGGCTACGGCGGCCCTTACCGCCCCGTGGGTACTACTAGGGGTTACAACTACTGGGTCCTTTAGTAAGGTTGCATTGCGCCTACTGTAAGCTGCTTACAGTCAGGCTACTGCTATAGTCAAGTCAGGGTGGTAGGGTTGCGTCGTTGTCCGGGCCCACTAAGACTGAAGGCTTACAGTAAGAGGTCAGTAGCCTTACTTAAGTGAGGCGTGCGCTTACACTTACAGGAAGCATCCGGCTCGCCCTAGTTGCGTAGGAGTAGCCTTACAAGTGACGCTTTGCGAGTCCTTACTGTAAGCTATAGGGCCCTTACTGTAGTGTAAGCTACCAGCTACCAGAACTACCTGAAGGTAAGCGTAGCCCCCACGTAGCTCCTGCACTACCTTACTACTACCTGACTACTACCGCCCCGTGGGAGTGGGGGGTAGAAAGAGGTAGTAGCCCTCCTGTTACGTCAAAGGTCTGACGACTACATATTACCCCAGCAGAAAGAGCTTTGCTCTGACTATAGGCGCCCACGGGGCGGTAGGCAGGGTGTAAGCACCGTGGGAGTAGCGGGTAGTGGGCTTACAGTAGAGGCACTTGCACCTACAGAAAGCGAGTGCTTTGCTCGTTCGCCTACCCGACTACTAGACGGGGAGCAGCTTACTTCCCTACAGTAAGCACCCACGGGGCGGTATCAAGCAAGCGATCTTCGTTGAGTGCAACAACAACAACAACAACTACTACTATAGCAACTACTATAGATAGAGTAGAGCTCAGCTCAGCTCCTTATAGGTCCGCTACTGTAAGGTGCACCCAACTATCAATAACGCTTTGCGAGTCCTTACCGGCATTGCGAGTGCTTTGAGGTGCAAGGGGGGGTGCTTAAGTAGGTTACAACAATGGGTTCGATCCGTTATCAACTTGGAGTCAAGTATTCCGGCCTCCTCTGTGAGTGTAGGACAGTAAGAGGAGTAGTCGGAGTAGTCACAGTCACCCGAAGCTGGCAAAGAAGCTAGCCACTATCATCGGGGAAAGCTTTTTGATCAATAGTTCTGGAGGAGGAATTAGGGTTAGTAGGCGCGAAGCCAGCGATCAGGAAAATGAAAACGGCCACCATTAGCTCTCTTTTAGGCTATCTATCGTGCCGACAAGAGAAAAGCTCGACACGAGGATGCAGTGAGAGACAGGCTTTTGACCTCCTTCGACTGCCAGTCTATTGTGGTCGAAAGGCCCATCCCGAGGGGCGTCAGAAGAGTGGCTTTGCTGCTGCGTCCTGCTATTCCTGACACTTTCATATCACAAGAGGCAAGAAGAATTGTTTAATAAGACTCAGTGGTCTTTGGTGGACTTGGTTTGTATGATCAACAAGGTGTATTGGTGTTTACACCCTAACTCGGCTGATCCTGAGAAGGAAGCATCGGTCACCAGTCCGCCGATTCTATGAAGTTCATCTCGGTCAGGTTTGAGATGTCGGTCAAAGCTAAATAGGAATTTTGAGTGGTGCACTCGCAACTCCTAACTCCTACCCCCTACCATTACTATAGCCTGAGCTGAGCACCGCCCCGTGGGAGCCGTTGCACTCAACAAACGAACGAGCTCCCAGCCCCACCCCACGTGGCGGTTGGAGTAGGAGTAGGAGTTCAGCCTATAGTGATAGTTGCAAGTGCACCCACCCGGCCCACTAACACTGCCAGGTAAGCGCTTTATATAAGCAGACGCATCCAACAACTAAAGGCGGTGATAGTTGCTCGTTCGTTAGTCTTTGACATCCTATAGTTGCGAAGCCCTACTAACCCACGTTGCTACCCGCCCGTGGGGGCTAGTGCAACATGCTTACAGTAAGGACTCGCAAAGCTCTTTCTGTAGGTGCTTCTTGAGCCCGGTAAGAGCAAAGCGGAGCTTTGCACTATAAGACTACCACCCTACCTCATATAGCGAGGCGCGTGCGCTTACAGGAAGCATCCGGCTCGCCCTAACAGCGTAGGAGTAGCCTTACTTAATGAGCAAAGGGCCTATAGTGCCTCTGCTTTGCGCTTACACTGTAAGGCGGGTCGCAATCCACTATAGAGTCAGACTATAGTAGTGCCTCTGCACTATAGGAGCCCCATCACCCCATCAGACAGGGGATTGCTTCGTTCCTTACAGTAGCGGCGGTAGGAGCGACTAACGTTTTGCTTCCTTACAGTGTAAGCGCACGCGTCAACCTTGACGTAGGAGCGCTACCTTCATGGCACCACTAAAAACCGCAACCTTCTTTATAGTAAGGTGGTGGTGCACTACTAAAGGTGGTAATGCGAGTGCTTTTTGGGTCCAAAGAAAGGACTGTTCTTTTTTCATAGATAAAGAACGAACTTTCTTCAGGTCCGAGAGTTTCCTATCTCTCTCTGGAAGGCAAGACCCATCCCGATTCTGGAGCCTCGGAACTCTACTCCCATGCCTTTCCTGGTCGAACCAAGCCAAATCGGAACATGGGAATAGATCAGATACCAATACGGACTACCCATTTCCATTGTTGTGCTTTCTTAGATTTCATACCTATACACGGGTTCAAGTTTCGATCGATATTTGCGGAGTTGATCATCCCTCTCAAAAACGCAGATTTGAAGTGGTCCATCATTTACTGAGTACTCGGTATAACTCACGCATTCGTGTACAAACCAGTGTAGACGAAGTAACACGAATATCTCCGGTAGTCAGTCTATTTCCAGCAGCTGGCCGGGGGGAGCGAGAAGTCTTTGATATGTCCGGTGTTTCTCCCATCAATCATCCGGATCTACGCCGTATATCAACAGATCATGGTTTCGAGGGTCATCCATTACGAAAAGACCTTCCTCTGAGTGGATATGTGGAAGTACGCTATGATGATCCAGAGAAACGTGTGGTTTCTGAACCAATTGAGATGACCCAAGAATTTCGCTATTTCGATTCTGCTAGTCCTTGGGAACAGCGTAGCGACGGATAAGCATCCAACTCAGTCTTCGGGGCTAGTAACATGGAGGGGGGGAGTAATAGGGGGGAGAAGGGGGTGGACCCTTTTCGAGTTGGGCGTATTGGCGGAGCCCTTTGACTTTGAGGGCGAAGAAAGAAAGCAGCCCGCCGCCCAAGGGATCGCAGCAAAGGCTTCGGAAGAAAGAGAGGAAGAAAGAAGACTGATGGCTACGCCGGAATATCGGCGAGTCGATAGAAAGATGACCCGGTGCGAGCAGCAGGTCCAACTTATCGTCGACAAGGCGCGCCAAATCCTTGCTCAGCGAGGGATTCAAATCCGCGATCCAGAAGACATAAGTAGGGGGGCCTCAATAACAACAACAACGATTATTGGGCGGCTGCAAGCCCTAAAATACGTAGTAAGCGCAGGATAAAATGCCAATAGTCGAATATGGCGAGATAGAATATGGCGAGATCGACAAACTAGACAACCCTTGGTCTGGAAGCCTGCCTCTGCAGTCGCCCGGTCGTGCGTGCGAAAACGTACATTGCTGTTCCAGCGGAAATACTTGGAATAATTATACCACTTCTACTAGGAGTAGCCTTTTTAGTGCTAGCTGAACGTAAAGTAATGGCTTTTGTGCAACGTCGAAAGGGCCCTGATGTAGTGGGATTGTTCGGATTGTTACAACCTCTAGCAGATGGTTCGAAATTGATGATAAAAGAACCTATTTCCCCAAGTAGTGCTAATTTCTCCCTTTTTCGAATGGCTCCAGTGGCTACATTTATGTTAAGTCTGGTCGCTTGGGCCGTTGTACCTTTTGATTATGGTATGGTATTGTCAGATCCGAACATAGGGGTACTTTATCTGTTTGCCATATCTTCGCTAGGTGTTTATGGAATTATTACAGCAGGTCGGTCTAGTAATTAGGGGGGCGGCCGTTCGGTCGCCTATGATACGTTGGCCAATGGGTCAAGGGTTTGTGCCGCAGGTGTGGAACGATCTACTCTACACAGGTGTGGGCTTACAGGGCTCCCCTTTCTGTCATTCATCAATAGGGCTCTGGTCGGTCACTTTTCCGGGCCGGGATCGAGAAGTAAGTGGAAGGTCATAAAAAGAGATCTTTCTCTTCGCACCTAATCATCAGGAAGGGGGTAGCTTGTCAAGCTGGCCTATATAAAATGAATATCTTATTCATTATTATATAATCTTTTATAAATATAGATTTATAAAGATTCACTGTCTTTTAACCGGCTGTTCTCCTTTGTCAACGCTACTAAAGACCCATGGGTTAGCCTTTACTAATGATTGTATAGTAGTTTTAGGTTAGCCTACTACGCTAACCGGCAGTTCTTCTTTGTCAACGCTACTAAGTATAGCCTACCCTACTAATGTATTGTATAGTAGGAGTATAGTAGGCGAGCGAGTTAGCGAAGACGTGACGGCTAATAGATAAGAGAGGGTCGGTGCTACGCCTTCATTCTACTACGCTACGCAAAGGTGACGAAGTCACTTAGCTCGACGTTAGGAGAGTGAAGGGGGAAGACCCTACATAGAAGAACCGCAGTTCGCTGACTTTCTAAGGTCTAACCTTTCGCTCCCCTACTGAAAAGGGGCACAAAGCCGCTTTGCACCACTGATAGCTCGCGTCAGGAGAGTCAAGAGGGAAGGCCATACCTCAACCGCTGTTCGCTGACTAAAGGGGCTTTCAAACCGCTTCGCACCACTGATAGACTACTTAAGATGAAGATGCCAAAGGCGCTACTGAGTTTCGCAAGCCTTTGTCAGTCAACTAAGTAGGGCCCTGCGAATCCGTAAATCTGAGGAGCATGCCGAAAAAAGAAAAGGATGGTCCTCATTTCATTCCTTCCGGAACGGAAGAAAAAAAGAAGTACCCCCCACCATGGTGAACCTCTCCTTGTGATCGGGATGAGGTAGATGCCTCCCAGCCGGGAGGCTGATCGAATCGGAGTTTCCTTAGGTAGCCACCGACCTACAGTTATCCTTACACTTCCGTGCTTGGTGGAGAAGAAGCGAACAAAGGTACGCTCGCTTGCTGTCTTGTTCTCTGCCGCGGACTGGGATCGCTCGCCAGCTAGGTCAGATTGGAGCAACATTGTATGAGAACATATTACCCATCTTCGGGGACAAGGGGCGGAACGACCTCTCGATCTACTTACTGCAGCCCAGGACGGGCGTCGTCTAGGCGTTCCCTGTTGCTCCGATCTCCCCTACGCCTAGGACGTTGTCTGGGCCAAGAGCCATAGTTAGTTGTCCGTTGTTTTTTCTCGTTGTTGATACCGGCAAGACCCAGCCAGATGATGTCTGCAGGCTGGTTGGTAGTGAGAGGACTCTTAGTACCTGGTGCAAAAATCGATTCTTTTCTTCCTTGCTCTCCCTTAGCAGCGGGAAAGGAGTCTATCTATCTGCCTATGTTAAGGTAGATTTCCCCCAACGCAATCCACAGACAGAAATTCCACTAATCCCTTGGTGGATAAGTCCGACGACTCAGCAGCAGTGCGGAATGGAGTTTCTCGTCCGGTGGATCTGATCTATAGTTCGAGGGGGCAATACATACCACCCTTCTGTATAACCTATGAAGGTGAAGCGGCTGGATGCAAGAGGGAAATGCACGTTTGTGAGGCCGGATGCATAGGATTTATAGGAGGGGAGTACGCCTACGAGCACGGAAGAACGTGGGTACCACTGACTGTGCTCAGATTCTTTGCCCTGTTGATGACTCCATCTAAAATACTAGGATGGACCAACTCAAAGTAGTAGGCCTCCCTCCCGCCTTGTTCTCATAGGAGAAAAAGGGAAGGCATGGAGAGAACCACCGAGAACGGATATGCCTCAAAGCACTAACCGCCTGCCTAGCCTGCAACTCCCACGGGGCGCACTACCTGTAAGTGCACCCTACCTGGCAGTGCGTCTGGGCGCTATTAGTCTTTGAGGGGTTCACCCTACTGCTACTGTAAGGCTCCCACGGTGCCTCCCTTCAGCCCGCTACTATAGTGTTGTAGTAACTGCTACAGCCTATAGTGGTAGTCAGTGGAGCCTTACCGCAGAGTGGGGGCCTTACCCGCTACAGTAAGGTCCGCCCTTGTTGCAGTGGGCGCTCCCACGGGGGTAGCGTCTTAGTTGGACGCAACCAACCTGACGTGGGTTCCCACGACGCGACACCGCACCACTACTAAAGGGCGTGCGCCCACGACGCGACACCGCCTGACGTAGTGGTGCGGTTGGTTGCTTTGCGCGGCCTTTTTTTCTAGCGGCTACTCCCACGGGGCGGTGCGCCCCGTGGGAGCCGGGTGAGAACTTGCTACTACTAAAGCCCCCTGCCTATAGTGGGTGGGAGGCGCTGCGCAGCCCCTTATATAGCCGCCATGGCGACGCCCCCTACCCAGCCATTACAGTAAGGTCAGCTTACAGTAAGTAGGCAGCCATTACACCCTGGCAGTGTTAGCGGTGAGGCGAGGCGCGCTACTTACTATAGGCGCACCCACTAAGACACTACATTAGTAGTGTGCGGGTTTGACAATCCAGGTAAGGTAGGGAGCCTTTGACAAAGCTTCAGTCTTCTCTTTGCTTCCTTTGACTCAACTATCCATAGTATCTAAGATAGATAATGAATCGAAAAGATAAGCAAAGCAAGTGCACTATAGTATGTATGGGGCCCGCTACCATCAGGGTTAAGGAAGATATTCGTTCGAGTCTTTGACAGCCTAGATCTTGATAAGAAATTCCCTACCCTTACCTACTGCTTAGCTTAGCCCCTCGCCTCGCTTACTCTATGGTAGCGGGCTTACCGCCGTCAGTGTTGCGGGGGTGCGTGGGGTGGTCAGCTTAGGGTGTGCTTACCGCTCCCTTGTTGCGGTGGGCCGCCCTGACTCCCACGGTGCGCGCCCACTACCCTTATAGTAGTGCGTGCCGGAGCGGGGGTTGTTAGTCTCTTTCTTTGTTACATCCTAACCTAACCTTTTCTTAACTGGAGTAGCACCCTTACCAACCGCCCCGTGGGTTACCACTAAGCGGCCCACTACCCCTATAGTGCGGTAGGGTAGGGTAGGTTGCGGTAAGGGCAGTTGTGTTAGGGCCACTACCACTACCTCACGGTAAGGTGGGTGGATAGTAGACAACGAGCAAAGCGAAGCGATCGAGTTAGCGAGTGGACGACTGCGAGTGCCTTACTGAAATAGAAAGAAGGTAGTAGAGCGAACCCGCGCCGCGAGACTTGGAAGTGCAGAACGATTATCACTATACTACTACTAATTGTGTCCATAGTAGATCCGATGATATCTACTTTTCTTCTGCCGCCGGCCAATGATTCAGGGGTTGGTTTTCGTTATCAAACTGACGACGAGGGCCCTGCAAAATCTGGCAAGTGGTCTTCCATAACGCTTCCGTCATCGACCTGTAGGCGGCTACACATTGGAGTGTATAGTATGACTTATACTCGAACTCTTGTTTGAAGACGGAACTCGTCTGACCTTCTTTAATGACCTTACATAAAGAAGATAAGGTCTCGTTCGTTGCTCCCGTTCTGACATGTTATATGCAAGAGCTATAGGCACAGACCCTTCTTTAGAAAGGTATGCGTGCAAATTGAAGAAGCCTCTACTCTCAAGGCTTTCACAGACAAAACGAAAAGATAGACTAGCCCGTAACAGTCAAGCACGCTGTAGGCGTCGTAGCTGAAAGTGGTAGGCTCGAAGAAGAGATCCTCACTCGCTTCGCAGCTCGCTGTTCCGGCTTGCTGCTCCTTTGCCTGTCGTAGCAGGAGTGCGCGTCTTCTGAGCCGGAGTTCTGTGTCTATGTGAGGTGAGCACAGTAGAAAGAGCAAAAGCTCGCTCCGCGTAGGCTGTACTCGTAGTGTAGGGTAGGGTGAGAAATGGCCTCACTCGTGGGAAGGGCTCGCTCCCCTCGGGGGGTCCGCTCTGTTAGCGGATTGCTACTATGCCATGTGGGCCACAGGCTATTTTTTGCAGCGGGGGCCCTATCGAATTCATACATTGATTGGGCTAGGGGGACATGTCCGTCTTCGGGGGCCGGACCATTACCCTTGAGTTGAGGTTTGATCCTGAGCAGAACCAACCGCTTTGCTTTTAGTAGTGTTTCGGCCTTTTCACAAGCAAGAGTTTTCAACGGGAAGTATAGGATAGGAATGCTAACTCGTATACTCTCTCTTTGAAGATACGAAGATTGATAGGTCTACCATTGACATCCGCGGACTTCGTTCATTCCTTAGCTGCGTCGGAGCGGTAGAAGTTCTTGTTGCGCTTATTTGGAAGCCTTATCAATATGTGTCGATAAGATAGATAAGGTCTCGCTCTTCTCAATGCCTTAGCCGCCTTAGTGGTCGTGGAAGGTAGTAGGTCGTCTGTCTACCGAGGTAGGAGTTTCGTTCTATTCTCCTGTATATAACTGGAGTATATGCCGCGAAATTACCCTTTCCTTCTGGTAGCCCGCCGCTACTTCAAACAAAGACTCTGTAACGGGCCGCATCAGATGGGGCAATGCGTAAGTTGCTCGTTACATACAAGACTTGGCTTGGTCTCAGGACTAATGATGTTGAGGACTGTGGTTTCGGCTCCCTCCCGGGAGGCCGGCTCAAATCGCTTTGCCAACCCTACCCGCCAGCCTGCCTGCGCCACCGCCAAGTAAGGTAAGGCTTGTTGGTTGGTAGTAGTATACCTTCCGTCTTAGTGGGCGCAACCGCCCCGGGGGAGTCAAGGCCCATAGTGCGTTATCCTACCGCTCCACCAACCAGTAGGGTAAGGTAGGGTTAGGGTTGGTTAGGGTTGATTTAGTAGGTCAAAGCCACTAAAGCCAGACGCAGCCTGACCCCACTTGAAAAGAAGTTGATAAGCTAGCTGTGCACTTGCTCCAGCCCTACTACTGGGAGTGGCACACCCACGCTACTGGTTGGGGGTTCGCCTCGCCCTTTTATACTAGCCTCGTCTTAAGTAAGGCGGCCTCAGACGTGTGGTAGTTGATGGTAGGCTTAACCGCGCCTATAGTCAGGGGCAGTAGCACGGCAGGCGGCGGCAGGCGGTTAGTGCTTTGAGGTGATATGCTTGTCGATATAGAAGAAGATCCCAACGACCACTCACTATAACGAGAGAAGCCACAACCTCGTGGCCTAACCATCTGGATACCTTTCGTGGAGCATCTATCTATTCCGATCACGCAGGTCCTAACTCAGCGTGGTCAAACCTCTGAAAGAACAGTTTACAGGGCTAGTGGTCCAGTGTTTACAGGTGGTGTGGTAAGCTTAAGAACGACGAACCGCCACGCCACTCCACTTCTTGCCTTATTGGACGACCAATAGAGCGTGTTGTGAAGGGATCACTCACGACCGGATGGCCCTTGGTATGTCCACCATGTATCCGAATGAAGGGATGCTATGCGCAGTGTGTTTAAACGCCTATCATTATCATGATAAGATAAGCCATTATAAGCCTCAGTAGAGAAGGAGGTACTTTAGGGCTGAGCAGAGCGAAGTGGCGGAGAGCCCTTCATAATGAAAAAGGAGGAGGAGAGAAACCGAAGTCAGGGACGCCGCCCAGGCCTCGCTCCCTCCTTCACCCCTCCGCAGAGATGAAGGAACGGCCCGCGGGACCTGTCTTTGCCGACTATTGTGGCCTGGTTCAGGCATAAGGAACGAAGAGGAAGGAGCATCCGTCAAAAGGTCCTCTCGGTACTACAACCGAAGATTCCTTCAGTCTTGGATGATCTGACATCTCGTCCTGTCACGGGGGCACAAAAAGTGCGGCTTGATTAGAATACAAGGCCTAAAAGAAAGAAAGGCCTCTTTTACTTGACGATCTATAGAAGCATTCTTCATAGGCGGTCGCCTACCTACCCCTTACTCTAAGCCGCTACTCCCACGGGGCGGTAGGGAGAGTGGTGGCGGTGGCCGGCCTATTTCCATGCCTTTCAAAAAAAGCCGGGGCTGACTATAGGGGCGGGCTGTAGCGGGGGTTAGGGGGCTGGGCCGCTACGTTACTAAAGGGCCGTTGCACTCGCAATTACTATAGTTGCTATAGTTGCACTAACTTACACCTAAAGGTAGGGTAGCATAGGGTAGGGCAGCTTATGGTGGGCTGCTTATGGTGGCCACCTATAGTGCACTATAATCCTACTACTACCCCCGCGACTCCCACGTGGCGCCCACGACGCGACACCGCCTTTAGTAGTGTGCGCGGTTCCGGGGCTTACAAACGAGGTAGCAAGCATTAACTAAAAAGATGATAAGGCAAAGCTGAGTCTTTGCTCACCTTTAGTTCCGGTTACTATTGAGAAGAATGCTTTCTTATCTCGTAGTAAGGCCTATAGTTGTAGTTGTTCTCAACTCCTAACTAGAAAGAAGTACTATACGTTAAGGTAAGAAGACTGCTAACACCGGGGGCGAGCCAGCTATAGCCTAACCGCTACGGGGGGAGCAAGTTCGTTGGCTTTGCTCTGTTAAGCGTCTGTCAAAGATCCCAATAGAATAGAAGGTTGTTGTTGCGTTAGTGCTTTGCTTTTTCGTTATCTTATCTTACTAGGCAGGCGGGAGGCACTGGATGGTTTAGGTTTCACACTGGCTTGACCCCTTCTTTTTGACCTTTCTTTCTTTCAACCGAGGCCTTTGACCTTGAAGGTGGTGGGTGGGTGGTTCAGGTTGATTGAAGGACTGAACCTTCTTCTTGTCATGAAAGATTAAGCGTAGCCTGAAGACTGATAACCTTCTCTTAAGAAGGGCAATTGTATTGACCTTACCGCTAACACTGCCAGGGATCCCCTCGATCTTCAGGTCTTCCCTCACCAAACCATTTTTAAAATGCCAAACTCCATGGGCTCTTCAAAAACGCTTTGATATTCTGGCCCCTTGCTTTCACTCTCTCAACTCCGCAACCGGGTATCACACGAGCCCCAAACCTCTTCGTGAGGTCCACCACGAATTGCTCCCAAGTTGGGGTGGGTCGGCCGCGGAATGGCAAGCCACTCCATCAAGTCTATGCATCCTACCGGCGCGGCACGGTTGCGGTTGCCCGCCTATCAATCACCATGGGCTCCTCTCACAAGCTCTAATGACCCGATTCAACCATTGGTCTCCTTGAGAGAAGTGTGGTATCGGGACCTTCTTTGCTTTCATGGGTTCCTTCTTCTTGCTTTGACTCTTGATGCTTCTTGACACGAGAAGACCGGCTCCATAGCACGTTCCTCCTTAGCATGGCTAGGCGTGAGTTGAGCGAAGCGAAATTGACTACAGTCTGAACGATAGTGAAGCCGTTGGTTGAGCGAAGCGAAATTGACTACAGCCTGAACGAAGTGAAGCTACAGAGCAGCAGACTGAACGAAGTTCAGCGACACTACTATAGGCGCTGAGCTCTCTGTGCTCATCTCTGAGGAAAGCAAGGTGCGCTCTGTGCCCCGCACAGTTACGTAGCTTAACTTCTCATACCTTTTTTCGTTGCCTCCTGACTAATGTTGAAGACACTTCCGTTTTTGATTTCATTAAGTAAACCATGGTCATTCTAGTACAATCATCAACAAAAGACACAACGCTCCGCTACCCCCCCTACAGTAAGGCGCTACCGCCCCGTGGGAGCAGGCACCACCTAATGAGACAACTGGACTAGGACCCCATACATCAGTGTGCACTAACTCAAAGGGTTTGGTGCTCTTTGACTCACTAGTAGTAAACCACCACCTCTTATAGTGCGCCCACTAACTGTAGCGGTAAGGCCTCCAAAATGACAGGCCCTAGACAATTGCAGGACCAACTTATCTACCCAGACTGACGGAAGAACATCCTTCAATCGTCACACTGGTAAATGACCCAGGGCATTGGTTGATGCCACAACTTCAATCTTCTACTTTCCCAACTACCAAGGTGCGGGCGGGAGGCCTTGAGGTTCTTCGAAGATGTAGAGACCGCAGAGTGGGCGCTAACACTGCCAGGGGCTCTCTCTACCACGACCTCCTTACTCGTCGCTCTCCGTCCTCAGATCCTGCTTATAGTGGGGTCAATTTCCATTCTTCTTCTTGGTTAGTGAGGAGAGTAAATTGACAGGAACCCTTTTGCGCCCACTCTGCGGTACATGGAGGACCGAAGACAATTGAAAGGCACTACTATAATCACTGCCTTTTCCTTAGGATGGTGTATTTGAACCATCAGCTTTTAATAAGATGGGATTAGAGGTAGGAGATGCAAAGTAGTCTGAAAAAAACCCTACCCTACCTGACGCGAGCGGTGGGTGGCTCAGCCGTCAGGCGGCCACTAAGGCCATTAAAGGTAGGGCCCCTATAGTGGATCAGTAGCTCCTGAGTCAATTATCCATGTCCTAGAAGACGAATGAGACAACAACCACCTTTTGTAGTGCGCTATAGTAGTAAGCCCGCTACTGTAAGCGCGGTAAGGCCAGGCCGGATTACCAGAGGCTACATGAGAGTGGTGTGCATCAATAGCAGGCTTGTGATGAGGCACCAACTTTAGCTTGACGCCTTTCCCTTAGCGAATGAATCTCATCTTTGGTGGACTCTGATGGTGTATCATCTGTGCTGGAGGAAGCCTGTGACTCTGAAGGTGGCGTCCCTCTTCTTTAGTGTGGCGGATCCTTTTGTGAGAGAGCACCTCAACTTCTCTTTTGAATCCTCACTCGACCTCGACCACAGCTACCAGCCCCCGGCCTTAAATCATTGTTTGTCCCCGCGAGCAGATCGATCATATCTCATTTGCACTTTCAAGAGTTCTCCGCACCTCCTCTCGCCAGGAGATACACGGTCAAAAGTGATGGCAACCCTTCCTCTTTATATTGACTTGAACAGCTGGGGCCCACTTTCCGCTTCTCATTTTCCCTTTGTGCACGAGGGGGTAAAGCTCCCAAAGTCCTCAACATTCGGCATAGTATGAACTTACCGTTCTATTCCCTTGTCGGAATATCTTCTTTTTTCTATCATCTATCATCTCAAACTCTTTAATGCAATTGATTCGCTTTTAGAGTATGCTGAAGCAATGGCTTCCCAAATCTCCTTGGCTGAGTCTAGATACCGCAGAGCGGCGCACCGCCATTACTAAAGGTCAGGCGGTGGTCTTTTGTGTTAGTGGGCCTTTTGGTAAGGTAGGCCGATTGTCACAGCGGAGCCACTAGGGCTTTGCTATAAGGCTCCACTTAGCAAAACCAGCATTATTGACCTTTCACATTCTCGCCCTTGGTACTCCCATTTTCCACGAGCGCCAACACCAGACTAATGGGCTGGCCAACTCTACCGATCTAGCCCATTCAGTTTCTTCCCATCGAAGAAGAGATTTGATCCCTCGTTCGTTTAGATCCAACTGCATTTACTGCCTCTTTTCCTTTCTCTTCACTGTCTTGTGATTTCATTGAACCTACACTGGTAGGGCCCATCTTCTTTCAACAATACTGAATACAAGTACTCAGTGATACCAGCCAGAGGTGTGTTGCAGAGACAGAACGAAAGACATAAAGACTACCCAAAGACAAGAGACGTAGATCACCCCTTTTTCTTTCAGAATGATTCTCTTTCATACTGCTTAATTCCACTTAATCAGCTTCGGCATCTTGGCCCTTCTTCCCTCTTATCGTTATGCTGACGGTATGCATGCCCTTCTCGTTGAAGATGAACCTCCAGCCATCGAAAAAGACAGATTCATTCATATACAAGCGGGTATGGTCTGACCGCAGAGTCATATAAGCTATATAAGATAGGAAGGCTGGCGCATCGTTGAAGACATGCAGCAGCCTGGGCTAGGAGTCGACGCTATGCAGTTCCAGAGGAAAAAGAGAGCGGTCGATAGGTGCATGTGGCGCTGAGTCGTTCTGCCGTTTGCGCAGAGCCCGTCGAGGAAAACCCTAACGCCAGAGATGAGTGGGGACGAGAAGAAGGGAGCCATCATCGTCCTGGAATCAGTCTTGAAGAAGAGGAAGTGGCTCCCTCGTGAAGAAGCGAGAGATTGCAGCCAACCAAGAGGAAGATTCAGGCTTCAAAGAGGACCGCTACCAAGGATTCCTCTTCTCGCCCACTTCATCCACGTTCGTGCTCTGATGTTATCATCCATCGTTCATTCTGTGCACAGCGAGAAGAGAGAGAAGAGAAGAAGAGAAGATAACATTGTCAGTGAGCCTATAGTGATGGGCTACCCTAATCGAATGAATGAATCGGTTCTCTCTCTCTCTCCCTCTCTCTGAATTTCACCTGCACAGAGAAAGATGACGATTTGCAACATGGTATCAGAGCTGAACCCTGGGCTCGCCGGAGGAGAAGCGTATCGCGGCCGCCTTACCTTCAGGCGCCCCCTATCTTCGAACCGCCATTCTAGCCATTCTAACATAGGGGGGCCGACGAACTTCTGAAACTCAATCTATCTGTTCGAGCTATTTTCAGACGTTCGCCTGGTCTACCTCTTCGATTCCTTGCAGATGCCATTGGCCGTCGCAGAGAGAGAGTGAATGAAGACTGACGCGCTCTCTGAGAAGGCAAGTAGAGCTTCCTTGTTAATGGTGAGGTCAGGTTCGCCATGAGAGACTGAGCCATCTTCTCCTTGGCTATTTATGAGAAGGGGGGACAACGAAAAAAAAGGGGGACTGCGCCTCGTCTGTGCGCCATCTACTGAGTCGTGCTTGCTGGAATCTACCTAGCGTGCTGGAATTTGCCCCGGTTCTGCTAAAATCTGTCCAACATCTATCTCATCTGTAACCTCTTGGAGAGGTGCACCTTTTCGGCTGGAAATGCATGCTTCTTCATGGCCTGAGAAATCGGCAAAGACTTCGAACGAGTGGTGAGCACTTCGATGGCCAGCGGTTAGTCACTTATGTCTGGTAATTGCTTGCAGTATATCTTCCGTTCTGTTAATACATGACTTCCTCCTTTCATAGCATCGATGGTGTGTAGTCTGACGTCTATGTTCTTGTCTGAAGGCAAGAAATGTTGTTTTTTTAGAAAGTGGAGATTCTCAGTTAGTTGTGTTAGCCCTCAGGAAGAAGACTAATTGGAAGTTGTAAGTGGGCACAACTTCTTAAGCATGGAAGCGGGTAGTGAGAACAAAAGAGAAAGTGGGGAAGAGAAAGGAAAGGAGGTCGCGCAGGTCTCAAAGTAGAGAACTTTCTTATTACTTAAAGGCAGATGTGAAAGCAGGATTGAGTGGGCTCGATCAGTGGAGCTTGCCAGCCCTGTGGTGTTGGCGCCCGTGGAAGGAGACCAAAGAGCTGGTGAAGCCGTAAAGCCAGTGCGTCAATATAGTAGTGTGCAGGTTTTGCGAAATGGAGGAAAGAAGATAGTAGCTCCCGGTGTTGCAATCCATGTTGCCGACCTTACCAAAAGGCCCACTAACACAAAAGACCACGCCTGACCTTTAGTAATGGCGGTGCGCCGCGGAGCGTGGATTCGGCAAAGGAGATTTGGGAAGCGATTGCTTCAGCATATTCCATTAAACGGAATGTCGCCAAGACTTCTATCTAAGATAAGATACGGAAGTGCAGGCAAGGGAATCGCAGGGTAAGTGAGTACTATGCTGATTGTTGGGGGCTTTGGGCTGAGCAGCATTATTTGACAGTCCTGCGTGTACAAAGAAGAAAATGAGAGGAGAAAGGGACCCAGCCGTTCAAGTCAATATAATATCATGTGAAGGGCCCTTGGGACTGTGTATTCTCTTCTCCTGGCGAGAGGAGGTGCGAAGGAGGAAGGAGTATGCAAGCGAAGTCAGTTTGGATAGGTCTGCCCGGCGGGATCTAATCATTCATTCAGGTCCCAAAATGATGGAGGAAGAGGTAGAGGGCTTTAGCCTGAACGAAGTGAAGGTACGTAGGCCTGAACGAAGTGAAGCGGCAACTTTCTAATTGCTGAGCGTAGCGAAGGCGTGAGCTGAGCGAAGCGAAGTATTTGTAGAACGACAGTGTTCTTTTGGAGTTGGATGAGCGAAGCGAAGTATTTTATGAACGACAGTGTTCTTTTGGAGTTGGATGAGCGAAGCGAAGTATTTGATTCACGTAGTGCTTATTTTGGAGTGTTTTGCTGAGCGAAGCGAAGTATTTGATTCACTACAGTGTTCTTTTGGAGTTGGATGAGCGAAGCGAAGTATTTGATTCACGTAGTGCTTATTTTGGAGTGTTTTGCTGAGCGAAGCGAAGTTTACTTGGCTGAACGTAAGTGTTATTTTGGAGTTTGGCTGAGCGAAGCGAAGTATTTTATGAACGACAGTGTTCTTTTGGAGTTTGCTCAACTCACGCCTTCACTTCGTTCAGCCCATTAGTAAAGTCGCTTCACTTCGTTCAGTAAATATCACTGAACTTCGTTCAGACTGTAGTCAATTTCGCTTCGCTCAACCAACTCCAAAAGAACACTATCGTTCAGACTGTAGTCAATTTCGCTTCGCTCAACTCTTATCAATCCCGGAGTCCCTTACCCCTGACTCCCCCGGGTCGCTCCTACCTTCCTATAGAAGGAAGCAATCCGACTATAGGGTGATGGGGCTCCTATAGTGCAGAGGCACTACTATAGTCTGACTCTATAGTGGATTGCGACCCGCCAGTAAGTGTAAGCGCACGCCTCTGCTTTGCGTCACTGCGTCTCGTAAGGCTACTTCAGTTTCCATTTGACGCCGCGCTCCCACGCGTCGGTAGGGTGGTTGGGTAAGAAAGGAGCAGTGCTTCAAGCCTATAGAGCATTCGGCTACCGTTACTCAAAGTCGATTTCGGGAAGCATCAATTAAAAGAACGAAGCTCGATCCTCGACGCATAAGACGTTGGTATCAGAGCTGAGCCTACTTCGTTCAAAATCGCATCTTGAAGGTACGTACACTTCAATTTGGAGTTGAAATGGCCGAAGCATATGATTGGATACCGATGTTCCATTCATTCAAGGACCGGACGTAGAACAAAACCCACGAACTCTTTGACATCGATGAACCCGATGGGTTTGAACAAAGAATGTTGATTGGGAAAGAATCGTTTTGTGATTTTAAAGTCATAAGTCAGAGTGTAAGCCCGGTCCATGCTCAATTCAAATTCTTTAAGGACTCGCAACTAAGATAGTTGGTTCCTAATGGATTTGGGTTCCGAGTATGGAAGACGAGTAGAAGGACAGAGAATTAAGCCACATGAGGCCATAGAGGTGACGAAGGGCCAATTGATACAGTTGGGGAAGTGTACAATCACGTTAAAGTATGATTGGGTCACCATTGAAGAGTGGTTTAACAAGAAGAACTATAAGATGATGACTCGGATGAAGACTGCACTGAGGACAGAAAGACCCCTGACTTTCTTAATTCACCATTAATCACATCATAGGCAGATCTTAGAGTTGTAAGGTGGTCTTCATTATGTGACGAATTGATGTTAGAACAAAGGGAAATTCGAACTCTAAGTTGGGGAATTATGAGCCGGAACAGAAAGGCACAGAAAATCCGCAGAAAACAGAGAGCACAGGGAACCTTGGAAAATCCGGAGAAAGGTCTTTCCTATTTTGTGATCTCCGTCAATCACCCTTCTATAGGTAGGACTTCTCTGAGTCAGAAAGAGAATGGCGGTGATTTGAGGGAAATCCATGAACGGGATGAAGAGATACAGCCTCAGGAAGGAATAGGGGTCAGTCTGTGACAGAGATCCGAATTCAGACACTCTGGTGCAGAGGTCACAGCGGCCTGAATCCCAAATGCTCCCAGCTATAAGCAACTGAAGATAGTTCTTCATGTCAAGAAGATCCGAACATTTACGGAATTCAATTTAGACACCAGACGGCCCCAATCTTTCGGATCAGTCAGATTACAAGTTTCGAGTGGCGGTGAACTGACGATAGGCTAGGCCAAACATCCAAATCCACCTGGGATTTTGCCTGCTCCAGCTATAGGAAATGAATGCTTCATTTTTACAAAACCGGATGGAACCGAGGGGGGCTAATGAAGAAGAAGTGCAGGGCAAGGCTTCTATGCTTTTTCTTTTTAGTATGCTAAAGGGCAACTCATGATGAGCACGACCCCAGGTGATGATGAGGTTAATCAGTATCCTTGCATGATGAATGATGACATGATCTTGCCTGCCTAGAGTTGAAGCATGCAAAGTAGAAGTGGAGGGCAGGCTCATGATGAATGAAGGACATGAAGCCCTAACCAACAGCATCGGGTTTCTACAAGAAGATAGATGGATGGCCATGCCTAGAGTTCTACAAGGTGTGGAGGTAAACGAAAGAACCCACATCAAGGTTCTTCCATGGAGGTTCTTCCATATGAATGGGGATTGAGCCATGAGCCTCAATCGACCCCGACCCGGTTATTGTAAGCACACGGAGCGCGGCCTTCGGCTATAGTCTTATATGACCGCCCTTCAAATAACGCGCACTACGTCAGGTGTTAGTGCGGGTAGTCAGTGGAGCCTTGCCTTACTCGGGGTGCCAAGAAAGGAATCCCACGAGGGCTTACTGTAAGGCCCACGGGGCGCACTATAGGCCGCGCAAAGCAACCGACCTTGTTGCAAGTAAGTAAGCAGTATTTGAAGTAAGCAGTGTCGCAGTTAAGCTAACACTGCCAGGACTATAGGCAGGCCGGAAGTGGGATTGCTTAGCTTACAGTAAGGGCCCTGAAAGCAGAATCCCACGGGGCGGTAGTGCGCCCCACCCCTACCACTATAAGAGCCCACGGAGCGGCTTACCGCAGAGCTCCAAAATCCTGGCTGTGTTAGTGGGCTTTCACTCCCCCGTGGCTGGTAGAGGTTTACCCCGTCACTGCTCTCCTCTCCTCTCCTCTCGCCCGCTTGTTGGGCGGGTGCCTACACAGCTACCCGCTACTATATATTCTAGTTAGTAGCGGCGGTTGCTCTACCACTAAAGAGGTAGCGGGTAGCGGGGGTGGAGTCGACGAAATATCAACCAGCCCCAGAACAATAAATACTTGTTACCACGAGATGTATTGGCAGCTGCCGATCATTTGATCGGAATGCAATTTGGAATGGCTTGACGATATGATTGAAAAAGAAAGGCCTACCACTCTTACCCGTACTGAGCGCACCCTACCACCACTATAGGAGTAGGTCTGGGCTCGCGCGCGGCGAGGCGCGTGCGCTTACACTGTAAGGAATATAGTCTGACTCCTACTCCCACGGGGCGGTTGACGCGTGCGCTTACACTTACAGGACAAGCTCGCTTTGCGAGTGCTTTGCTTCGTTGCCTTTCCTTACAGTGTAAGCGCACGCGTCACTATAGGAGCTTCGTTGGTTCTGTAGCGGATTTGTTACAAGATCAATTCGGATTGGCTTTGGTTCGATGGTTCGAGGAACAACTAGCTATAGGGTGGAGGTGGATTCGGCATGCTTATAGTGTGGTAACTGCCCTAGCACTCAACAACTTATGAATCATTTTTCGGCCTACACCCTTTATCTCAAGTCTTGGATCGAACTAATCCTGTAACACTTCTGATAACGGTTGTTCATGGGCGAAAATCGAGTGAATTGGGTCCTGGGGGAGGACGAAGAGCTAGTTTTCGTATACGAGATATGAATCCGTTTAACTATGGACTGCCCAATTGAGACGTCCGAAGGAATCCATGTTGGACACTTCTGGTAACGGTCCTTAGCTATTCATGCAAGGGTTGGTGATTGGGGGTCTATAGAGAGCCCGTTTTATGAACTTCCATATAGTATGAATCTCTACTTGGTGCCAATGTTAAAGCAGAAGTTCCTCTTTTGATCTCTCTGATATTTGCTTTCACTCTTTGGCGAGGGGGAAGAAGAAGTTGGTCCAGCCGTCAAGAATGATTGACTATTGCATGGGAACAGATTCATCTTCGAAAGATTGACCCGCTTCCCTCATTCCTTTTATCGAGCATAATGATGCGAATCGAGCTCTAATGAGTTCCACCGCCCAGCCCGCTACCGACGTCACTACTTTGACGTTTGGCTACCCCCGCTACCTGCCTTCCTTTAATCCTTCTTTGTCTTACATGAGTAGCAGCCGGGGCGCACCGCCACGTGGGTGTAGCGGCCCGCTCCCACTAAGACTTCCGGTGCTTTTGGAGCGAGAGGAGAGGAGAGGAGAGCAGTTTAGCACTATACCCCGGGGTAAGTGCTACTGTAAGGCTCCCACGGGGCTCAAAAGCAGGGAGTGAAAGGTAGCGGTAGCTGGTTAGACCGATGCGGAAAAGATCGTTTGATCAGGTAATGGAGACACTATAAGCATTCCGTTGGTTATGTATCAGCGTTACAACAAAAAGAGGGTAAATACCAACAAAAGGGACAGTGGCTGGCGGACGGTGCGGCTACGGTTGGTGGCGAACTCGCTTTGGGTAATATCAGTAGATCAGTAGCTACTATGCCATCCATGGGAAGGTTACAATTCAGAAGACGCCGTACTCATTAGCGAACGTCTAGTCTATGACGTAGACTTGAATATCTGTGGAAAGATGAAATTCAGACTCATGTGACAAGCCAAGGACCTTCTTTCATAACTAATGAAATACCTCATTCATTTATAGCCCTCCGCAATTTAGACAGAAATGGGGCTGGTCTTTTTTTTCGCCTCAGACAGCGAACATCCTATGCCCCTGATTCTTTCTTATTACGAGCCATACTTGGTATTCAGGTATCCACGGTTTCATGAACTATTCAAAACTACCTATAAGCGTAGTAATGAGTTATTGACGTGAGATGGATCCACAAAAAAAGTAAATTCTAGCGCAGAATCCAGAAACGATCTGCGTGTATGTTTCGGTAGAAACGTGAAATCAAAGAAGGGGATGCGGTCAGCAAGACATAGAAATAAAGTGCTGCATTGCTCTAAAATTTTGTCTAGAGCAAGATATGCCTTATTTGGTAAAAGATGGAAGACCTACTGATATGTTTTCTCCCAATCCATTAGGAGTACCTTCTCTAATGAATGAATGTAGGACAGATATTTGAATGCCTACTCAAGAAGTGGAAGGTATGTTAGATTAGGTATATTATCGAATAGGCACTTTGATGAGAGATATGAACAAGAGACTTTGAGAAACCTGGTGTTTTCTGAATTATATGTAAAAGTTGATGAAGCAAACACATCGAAATCCCATGATGTCTTCAGAACCAGTGATCCCAAAAACGGAATGTGATGGAAGAACAGGAGATCCAGAACGCAGCCTAGTTGATAATGGAAAGCCTTATATCTTGGAAATTAATTCATCAAGTTGGATCGATCATGGACGTTCCAGTGGACATTATGCACTTGTTGACGCAACAACCCCTTAGAGGAAGGGCAAAGCAAGGAGGACAATGGGTATAATGGAGGTTTTGGGCCCTTGAGGGATTCTGGTGTTGCCATATTTTGCAAGAGATGCTTGCCCCATGATATAAATCTGATCATATTAAAGCTCGCCAAGAAATTACTTGAAGCACTATGATCATTGGAGGAGCAGCATGCCAACCTACTGGATGTCTCCGGAATCTTTTTCGATTGCTTTCGTTCGAGAATCCACGATCTTTGGCTCTGGAACTAATGAATCATTTCCCTTGTATCTTCAGAAGAACTTCCAGAAGAATAGGAAGGAAGTTTAATTTAATTAGATTGAATCAGAATTTTTATTCTATGATTGATCTATATAAACATCAATAACTCTAGAATCGGATCAGTTTCTCCTTAACAAATAAGTGGTTGATCAAGTAAAAATAATCCTACCTAAAGGAGAGATAGTTAGGGAGGTAACAAAACCCTATACTTTTCATTACAAAACCAATAAGCACAAAAAGATGGATTATTTTTGTGAAAGAATTTTTGGGCCTATAAAAGTAAGATTTGTGCTTGTAGAAAAATTATCGAGTAATAAGAGATAAAAAAGATGGCCCAAAATTTATGAACAATGCGGAGTCGAGTTTGTTGATTCTCGGATCCGAAGATATCAAATTGGCTATATAAAGCGGCATGCCCAGTAACCCGTGTGTGGTATTTGAAACGTCTTCGAGTTATATCGCGAATCTTTTAGATAAAACCTTCTAAAAATTAGAAAGGTCTAGTATACTGCGATGTGTGATTTGATTGTACCTCGTGAAAAATTTAGCATCTTCTTTCGTTCCAAAAGCCATTTTCTTTATACTTCATTCGAAATTGATAACAATCCTTAAATGCCCACTCCGCCGTTAAGTAAATATCAATGAAATATGATGGCACGGTTACAGGAGTCTATCCATCGCATATATGCTTCAAGGAAGAACATGCCATAATCGTCGAGGAAGGACCTAAAGGATCGAACGGAACGATATCAAGTAAATCCTTTGTGAGTTTCAATGTATTCCTTAAGGGCCAAGGAAGTACTCATACTCAAATATATTGATGTTGTAATTGAATGACTAATTGACAAGTCCATTAGTTCAATCCATGAGAGTTGGTCTTCACTGGGAACTTGAGTAAGGAGTAGATCCTTGTGGGGTTTTTCTAGAGCAAAATTTGGAAGTTAGAACCCCCTTGGTATGACTACTTAAGCCGGATGAGAGGAAACCCTCACGTCCGATTTTTAGGGGGGGGAGAATCCTATAGTATAGGAACCTATCCCAATTTTAAAATTGCTAAATATGAATTAAAAAATACTCTTGCGATTGCGAGGGGTTCATTCGAATATGAAATCCAATCCACAAATGCATCCCTTGCCATGAGTTCGATACATTCCGAAGTCGAGAAATTCTGGTGGAGCGGTGCTGTCAAGGGAGCAATTAGCCGATCTGGTTGAAGTGCCAATGATTCTTCGTTCGTGGAATGGAAATTAGAGAAGAGATCACGGACAATGAAAATAGATAGGAAAATCCGAAAGTGGAAGAAAGTGGATTCGACGCGTAAAATTAGTAAAGCATTTATGCCAGGCAAATGTGGAGCCAGAATGGATGGTTTTATGTCCTGCTGCCAGTTAACTTCTCCCGGTGAGACCTGTGTTAAAAATGGGTAGAGTAAACTAATAAAACTCGAATGTCAATAGACTCTATGGAGTTATCTATCGGAACAATACTCTTACCGATCTATTAACAACAAGTACATCTAATACGCTAGGGGGAATTAGTAATGTGTCCCGGAAGTGGTGCAAGAAGCCATGGATGCGCTACTTGATGAAAAATGGAATCGCGGACGGTAATGAGGGACGGTCATAATAGGGTTACCAATCGTTTGGTGTAATTGAGGCGAGAGGGAGGTGGGGCTTCTATGGGAGCAGGTTGATTATTCGGGGCGTTCTGTCATTAATAAATGGGTCCCATCCCTTCATTGCATCGATGTGGATTACCTCGAGAAATAGCAGCTTTTTCAGACATTTGTAATTCGTGGTCTAATCAGACAACACCTTGCTTCCGGCTTGCAAAAAGTCAAATTCGGGAAAGCGGGAAATACAGCAAGAAGTTATGCAGGGGCATCCTGTATTGCTAAATAGAGCACCTTTTTATAGTTGCATAGATTAGGCATACAGGCGTTCCAACCTACCCGCAACCGGCTACCAGTACTATAGGCAGCGTCTTATAGTGCCTTGCCTCCCGCCCAGCCTATAGTGTTAGTGGGAGCGGCTCTACGGGCTACCCTTAAGCAGGCAGGTAGCCTGACTGTAAGCGTCAAGGCCCTTACAGTCAGGCTACCACGTGCGTCTGGGGGCGAGGTGGAGCCTATTGAGATGCTCCTTCGTTTGTTGGTGGAAGAAAGGTAAAGAAAGACTCTCTGCTATGGATTAGGAAGAAGATCGGCGCCGCCTTTTCCCTTTGTCCCTCACCCCCTGTCTCCCGCCACTGCTCATTCTCCCTTGTTTCCCCTTTGTGCCCACTCATTTAAGCAAGAAAGAATGCTTGACTAATCCCGCTCGTGTATAGTCAACTCATCCATGGGGAGGGATAGTGAACCGAGGGGATTTTCTTACTATATCCGAATAACACAGATTCTTTCTTATAAACGAGGGCGTATCTAACATGATTGACTCGGTCCTACCTACCCCATGACAAGCTGGGGAGTTGTCCGGGAGCGGCACGAGGAGCCTGACTAGCTGATGCAAACTAGTCGTAGCGGTGACCGACCTCAATTCAGGCGCTAGCGCAGCTTATCCGTTCTGGCGCGCCCCAGGTAAGGCTTTGAAGAAGGAAAAACTACAGAGCACTCTCATCTAGCGTTTTTCTCATTCTATTAGGCTCTTAGGACTTCTATTACTCTTAGGAAAGGAAGCAACGACGAGGCGAATTGCTTTGGCGCGACCCTTGACTTTCGACTTAATAGTCCTGACTTTGGAGCTCCGCTAGCCGTATGACGCACGTTCCACTAGCTCTAGTTGGCATCGTTGAATCCCGCTATATGGTGGTATCGTAACGTAAGATAAGATCACGGCTGCTTCTTTAGGAGCCCTCTTTTCTGAAAGCAAAGCGGTACGTGTTCTGTGGCGGTGTACTCGTAGCTCTGATGGCTACGGGGCGCGTCGTTGATAGAGCTGTGGATACGTGCAGTGAGGGATATTGTTCCTTCACTGGAGCCCCTCCACTCCCATGATGCCTTTCTTGGTTGGACCAAGCCAACCGGCTCTTCATGGCAATTAGGATCTCAAGACGCAGCAACACCTATGATGCAAGGAATCATTGACTTACATCACGATATCTTTTTCTTCCTCATTCTGATTTTGGTTTTCGTATCACGGATGTTGGTTCGCGCTTTATGGCATTTCCACTATAAAAAAAATCCAATCCCGCAAAGGATTGTTCATGGAACTACTATAGAGATTATTCGGACCATCTTTCCTAGTATCATCCCGATGTTCATTGCTATACCACCATTTGCTCCGTTATACTCCATGGACGAGGTAGTAGTAGATCCAGCCATTACTATCAAAGCTATTGGACATCACATCTGGCTTACCGGTAATCTCCCATTCCCGTCGTCGAGAGACTAACAGAACTATAGCATGCCAGAAACGGGGAGTTGAGGAGACCTATACCCCTCTATGCTCCCAGCAATTGAGCCTATGGTTCCATTCTTGTTGTTGCTGGAGGTACACATCCCTCTTTTCGGTCTTGATATACGAGAAATAGATGCTCAGCCTGCAATGTCCGATAACGGCGCTGAAGTAGTGAATCTATCGGCACCACAGCAGTGGCATACCACTTTGGACCTAACGGGCCGGCCCCGTCACCTTTCGGAATGGGGGATCCCCGTTGGCAACAACCACGGTAGTAGTTGCGGAACTACTGGGCGAACCTTACAGTAATGTAAGGCTTATCGCAACTTCCCAACCAACCAACCACCTACCCCCAACTACTCCCACGGGGCGGTAGGGGGTAGGTGGTTGGTTGGCAGGTTAGGCGCTTTGCGAGTGCTTTGAGGAGAGGACAACCCCTTGTTCCTGCTCCTCTTTCTTCGCTTCGGGGACGGAGGTCCTACGGTAGGTAACAGCAGGCACAAGCACTTGACCGAAGGGGACCAGCGCTTCTACTCCGGAACCGAGGAGCCGTTCGCAGCGAGAAGCAAGGGATGTCGTGAACGGCCCTATGAATAGAGCCTATAGACGAAGTTAATGAGCTTTCGAAAGAAAGAGAGAGGAGAACCATCGATCTATGTCGGAGAAAGAACTAGACGAGTTAGGTCCACCTTTGTCATTCCAATTGGTCTACCGTAACTCCGGGGCAAGACTGGACAATTCCACTCGAGACGTGATCGGTCTTCATTCCTCACTATTGCTTTTTCCATAACCTTTCCGGAATGGAATGCATAGGGCCCTTATAACTGAACTGACCTTTTTTCTTTCTATTTCTAGTCAGGGGCGAGGGAGTTGTACGAGAACGGAATGCCCTAAAGCGAGTGACCGAAAAGGCTTGAGAGTGGAAGCCTCCCCGCCCCGCCCAGGTGAGACCGCGCACCTATGTAGGCTTGCTCCGCAGTAGTTATCAAAGCTTACGTCATGTTGAAGCAAGAATGAACGAGCATCCTATAGCCCTACAACTAGTAGGGTAGCCCTACGAGACGCAGTGACGCAACCCTACCTTGAACCCCCACGTGGTAGCGCTATAGTAACGCAGGGTAGTGGGCCGCGGGCGTCTTACTGTAAGCTCCCACGGGGCGCTGCTACCCTTGCTTTTGAAGCACCACCACCACCTTTAGTAGTGCGCGCGCGGCCCACCGCCTTACTGTAGCGGGAGCGCACACCCTTCAAATAACACGCACTACGTCAGGTGGCCACCTACCTATAAGTAAGGGGAGCCCACTAACACTGAGATTTTTGGAGCTAACCCGGTAAGGGATGGTAAGGCTTGCTCCGCTGCCGCCTGAAAGTCAGGCTCCACTTCTCCTTTAAGGGCGCTATATATAGTAAGTGCGTAACAAGGCTCCACTACGAGACTGAAGTGTTAGTGGGAGCTCCATGGCCCCACTATAGAACCCCCCGCTCCCACGTGGCGGTGGTGCCCATTTTTGGACGGAGACGCGGAGCCCCACTAAGACTGAAGGGTAAGTGCAAGGCTCCACAAGCGTTAAGTTAACTATAAGCGCTCCTAAGTCAGGAGGTAAGCTCCCCCTCACAGTAAGGAGCCCACTGCAACACCTGCACTACTTTGACGTTTGTTATATGACCACTAAGACTGCTAGCGGTAAGGCTCCACTGACCTCTTACCCTACAGTAAGGCGTTTGATAGCGCAGGGAGCGAGTAAGGCTACCGTTACCCCACCGCAACAAGGGTGCCGCCACGTGGGAGTGAAAGGTTGCTTTGCTCGTTCGTTAGTGCGGTTTGCTGGGGAAAAAAGAGTCGAGCCTTCGACCCTGACAGGAGAGGTGAGGAAGAACTCTGGATCTGATCGGGCCTACAACTTAGCCGAGCCGAGACGCATCCCTTTCCACAACAGCGCACTTATCGAACACAGTTCCGATGAAGAGTCACTCACTTTTGACAGTTATACGATTCCAGAAGATGATCTAGAATTGGGTCAATCACGTTTATTAGAAGTGGACAATCGAGTGGTTGTACCAGCCAAAACTCATCTACGTATGATTGTAACACCTGCTGATGTACCTCATAGTCGGGCTGTACCTTCCTCAGGTGTCAAATGTGATGCTGTACCTGGTCGTTTAAATCAGACCTCCATTTCGATACAACGAGAAGGAGTTTACTATGGTCAGTGCAGTGAGATTCGTGGAACTAATCATGCGTATTATAGTAAGGTAGTGGCCTGGCCTCTGCTTTGCGTCACTGCGTCTCGTAAGGCTACTCCTACGCTGTTAGGGTAGGGCTATAGGATGACAAAGCATCATTAATGAAAGCTAGCGAACCTTTGACATCAACACTCCTAACTCCTAACTATAAGAAAGAGGTGCCAGCGTCAGCCGCCGTTTTCGTTTGGTTGTCAAATAAGCAAAGCAACGAGTTCGGTGCGAGCCACCCGAGAAGCAAGCTATTAGAGTTCGCGGCTGGAGCATACGGGAGCCGAGGAGCAAGGCTGCCTATAGTGAGATAGATTCAGGGGCCAGGCTCCCGGTGGAGCAGAGGAGACGGTTAGGATAACTAACTTGAAACGCGGAGCCCGAGCGGCCGGCGAGCGAGTGGTTAGTGGCCAATAGCGCCCTAGTTGATGGCATTCCCCTCTGCGGCTGGCACTCGAGGAACCACGGGGCACTCCATACAGAGCAAGCAAGGCTGCTGGATGAGACGCCCGCGCAAGGACCTAAATTCTCATTAGGAGGTCGAACCAAGGACCTATGGAAGTCGGGGCTACCCCGTCCCCATGGCAACGCTACACTGTCCTGAGGGAGGAGTTCTGAGGCCTTATAGTAGCACGGACCTCCTTCTAGGTCATGCGAAGGGGGCCAGTCCAAGATCGTACTCTTCCTCTAATAAGACAACAGACGCTCTCAACGGCTAGGCGCCACTCTCTGACCAGTTCTTCATTCTTTTGTGCCGCGGTGAACGACCAGGCCTAGGACCAGAAACGGAAGAAAGGGCGCCTTACGTTGTAGGCCTTGCGTTACGTGACGCGCTACCAGGGGGCGGTTACGCAAGGGCTACACAGGCTGCACTCGTAGCGGAGCAAGGGCTACACAAGTTAGGCGTCCCTCGCTACAATGGCGTCACTCGCTGCTATGCCAGGTAGAAGCGAAGGGATTGAACGAGAAGATCCGTGGGCAACCATAGTGTACCTTTTTCGTGGTGTTGTTGTTGACTTGAAGATGAGTAGGCCTAGCTTTTCGGAGCAGCTCTCACACTATGGTGGAGGAGGTGCCGTGAAGATCTAGGAGTGTGAGCAGTACGAGCTGAAAGGCTCCCATACTGTTTGGAGGGCAGGGGGCATAGATGCCAAACCTGACCCCTATCTATCGTCGTAGAAGCTGTTCCTTTGAAAGATTATGTTTCTCGGGTATCCAATCAATTAATCCCCCAAACCAACCAAACCGGGGAAGCTTAAGCTACGAGAGTAGGGTGAGGTAAGCTACTAAATGGAAGGCTTCGCTCGTTCGGGTCGAGAGTAGGCAACGAGCTCCGAGTTCTCGTCTACACTCCACTACAAGAGAAGGTGCGAGCGAGTTAGCGAGCAACGAGCAAAGCCCTAACGCACCTCTACCCTACCACCCTACCTCATATAGCGCTGGCGCGGTTGACCAACCACCACCCTAACCGCTCCGTGGGGTGGAGGCGGGGGGTATAGGTAGTTTATGATCAGGTTAGGATGCGAGTGCTTTGTACAATGAACTCGCATCCTATAGCCTGAAGTAGCGTCTTAGTTGGACGCAACCAACCGCACCACTACGTCAGGCGGTGTCGCGTCGTGGGAACCCACGTCAGGTTGCTTGCTTACTGGGTAGGCCTGCAACTAAGGCAGTCAGCCCCCGTGGGAACTACCCCCTATAGTCAGGGGTGGGGGTGGCGCACCGCGAGTCAGTGTCAGACAGCCTAGCCTATAGTAGAGACCCACGGTAGGGCCTATAGTTAGCTACACTAGTTGCAGCCCCCCCCCACTAACACAAAAGGTCCGCTAACAGTAGTGGGAAGCACTTGTTGCGGAGGGGAGGGGAGCGGAGGCCCACTGCAACAAGGGTGTTTACCGCTACTGTAAGCGCGGTAAGGCAGCTACCTTGACGCTTACAGCCCACTATAGGAGGCCGCCCCGTGGGATGGGAGTCAGGGTCGTGTTATATGAGAGGTAAGGGTTAGTCTTTGACTTTGCATTTCACTTAATGCTACTTCAACTATAGGAGTAGTAGGATGACGTCGAAGAGAAAGCGAGAGCGAGATCTCAACTTGGAAGTGCGGAACGATTATCACTATACTACTACTAATTGTGTCCATATCACCATCCTGCTATAGGGGCAGAAGCTTCCTCCGCCGACTCTTACGCACTCCGCGAGCCTTGTCTACGAAGGCTTCTGGCGAAGTTTCACTTAGGCTCTGGTATTCCTACCACTTGGAAGGCCGACCAAACCTACATAGGAGCGATAGCGAAGCCAAGCCATCCAAAGGCGAGCTGCCCTTATAGCAAACGGCCTACTTATAGCCTTAATAGGAAAAAGGCGCTACGGAAAGTCGTACTACTAAAGTACCAAAGGCGACCAGCCCGCCCTTCTGAACGGCGAACAGCCTTTTTTCCTATGGGAAAGAGAAATGCAGGTTGTTGTTGTGTTGGGAGGTCCAACCCTAAGCTTATCTTTACGACCCATAACCTTCCATCTATTTGTGCATCAAGTTCGAAGAAGATCTCAATCTATAATGAAGAAATGATAGTAGCTCGTCGTTTTATAGGCTTTATTATATTCAGTCGGAAGAGTTCGGGTAAGACTTTCCAAGCGACTCTCGACGGGAGAATCTCGGCAATTCAGGAAGAATCGCAGCAATTCCCCAATCCTAACGAAGTAGTTCCTCCGGAATCCAATGAACAACAACGATTACTTAGGATCAGCTTGCGAATTTGTGGCACCGTAGTAGAAGAATTACCAACGGCACGCTGTGCGCCTAAGTGCGAAAAGACAGTGCAAGCTTTGTTATGCCGAAACCTAAATGTTAAGTCAGCAACACTTCCAAATGCCATTTCTTCCCGTCGCATCCGTCTTCAGGACGATATAGTCAAAGGTTTTCACTTCTCAGTGAGTGAAAGATTTGTCCCCGGGTGTGCGTTGAAAGCTTCTATCGTAGAACTTCTTCGAGAGGGCTTGGTGGTATTAAGAAAGGTTCGGGCCTTTTAATTTAAATAGAAAGAAGAAAGTCACACAGAGTTAATGCTAAAAGAAGAGCGGATCCAATACCAAGACTACTTCTTTTTCTGGAGTGCTCTTTTTTTGAAAACTAAATCAAAACTAATAAACTAATAAACTAATCAAAACTAAACCCCCTCTATCCAAAGGATAGAGATCTTTTGAAAACTTCGCTACGCTCAGCCAGAAGCCACTTCACTATCGTTCAGACTGTAGTCAATTTCGCTTTGCTCAACTCACTTATAGTAGTGTTGCTTCACTTACGGTTCAGTAAATATCACTGAACTTCGTTCAGCTTATAGTAGTGCGCCACTTCACGCTACTATAAGATGCACTGAACTTCGTTCAGTTATTTAATATCTTCGCTTCTTAAAGCGCTGAACTTCGTTCAGGCAAAAGCGCTGAACTTCGTTCAGTTTCATGTATACTTCACTACGTTCAGCTATTATAAAGTTGCCGCTTCACTTCGTTCAGGCTGTAGTCAATTTCGCTTCGCTCAACTCACGTAATGCTGAACTTCGTTCAGGCTAAAGCCCTTCGCTACGCTCAGCTTATATAGTGTCGCTGAACTTCTAAAGGCTTTAGCACTTCGCTACGCTCAGTTATTTAGTGTCGCTTCACTTCGTTCAGGCTTTAGCACTTCGCTACGCTCAGCTTATTTAGTGTCGCTTCACTTCGTTCAGTCTAAAGAACCTTCACTATCGTTCAGTTTCATGTATACTTCACTACGTTCAGCATATTTAGATGCCGCTTCACTTCGTTCAGACAAGTCAATTTCGCTTCGCTCAACCTAACTCCAAAATAACACTACGTTCAGCCTTAAATGATCTTCTCTTCGCTTCGCTCAGCTCTACGCACCTACGTGAAGCCAAACTCCAAAATAACACTGACGTTCAGCCAAGTCAATTTCGCTTCGCTCAACCAAACTCCAAAAGAACACTGTCGTTCTACAAATACTTCGCTTCGCTCATCCAACTCCAAAAGAACACTGTAGTGAATCAAATACTTCGCTTCGCTCATCCAACTCCAAAAGAACACTATAGTGAATCAAATACTTCGCTTCGCTCATCCAACTCCAAAAGAACACTGTCGTTCATAAAATACTTCGCTTCGCTCATCCAACTCCAAAAGAACACTGTCGTTCATAAAATACTTCGCTTCGCTCAGCTCACGCCTTCGCTACGCTCAGCCCATTAGTAAAGTCGCTTCACTACGAAAGTGAATATCTCTTCGCTTCGCTCAGCTAAAGTCGCTTCACTACGAAAGTGAATATCTCTTCGCTTCGCTCAGCTTATAGTAGTGTCGCTTCACTACGTTCAGTTCAAGAACCTCCCACTATTTGGACAGGAAGGCCAGGGACCACTGGTACTTGAACAGCAACTGGCACTCACTGGAAAAGCATCAAAGAGAAGAGGGTTAGGCAGAGAAGTGGAGCATTGACTCACCTACCTTACCCTTAGCTACGGAAATTGCTGATCTTCCCCCTAAGCTAAGATAAGAAGAGGATTCTTTCTTATTCGGCTAGCTCTACCTCGTTAAAGATATAAGCTTTCATTCATAATAGAATACCGCAACTTTCCCAACCAGCCATAACCTTTCTTCTTTCTCTGCGCCACAAAGCACCCACCCCGCCGCAAAGGCCGTAGCAATTCCATCCGGACATCCCAGCGAATTGCTTGAATCGCGGGCAGACAGTTCATGACAAAGGCAGGGAATTGCACCGTGCCAAGAAGAAGAAAAGCAATGAAGAAATGCCAGTTAACTATTTACTACAAATCCAAAAGGGAGCTTCCTTCCAAATAGACCTTCATTTCCATTCCACTAGTTCATATGATGAATGAAGAAGAAATGAGACAAAAGCTTTCAGTCTTTGAAGTGAGGGTTCGTATATGAGAAAATGAGTACTTATGGAGTTTCGGTCTCGAGAACTCCTCCGTGGTAGTCCGCTTGTCAGCTAGGATTGTACTTCCTGAGATAGGACAAATGATCGAGGCTCTTTTTCTTTTTCAAGCATAGTCAACAATTGAATCTGAAACACAGGGTTTGCTTTATCGTTTGTTCACTCTCTTTTCTGTCAGTTTGCCCTTCTTCTTTCGTTTTTGAGTTCTCGGATCTTAGGCTGATAATAGACTGTCCCCTCGCTATTGAATTAACAAGCTTCGGCCTATTCGCCCGCCCTCTCGCCCATGGCTAGCCCCGGAGCCATTCCCTCCCGCAATTCCTCATCTCTGACCACGATAGATTCTGCCATTGAATCCATGTAGTCAATCAGCAATTTCCGCTTCATCAATGCAGACTTTCAATTCCTAGGTAAGCTAGCCACAAACTACTGGTTAAAACTGGCTAACGAGATGGAATGCCCATTCCCACTACTGTTGATACCACTTCTTGTATTTCAAGAAGAAATGAAACTTCTTACCAACTACACTATGAAATGTGAGTGTCCTTCAAAAACGAAAGAGTTAGGTGCTCTGCTTCCTAGACACTGGAATTCTGGGTTATGGAAATAGGAATAGCCCTCACAATCAAAGGTAACTAGCCCACTTCTGAACTATGGGATTCTTTCCCCCTGCGCAAGTGGTTGGAAATCCTTTAGGAAAAAGGAGGCATGTGAATAAGCTATTACACTAATGAAAGACCCCTGCAAATCCCTTCGTTACGCGTGAAAAGGGCTTTGAATCCCCAAGGGAAGGTGAAGAGATAGATGCATAACACATGCCAGTCGAAGGTGCTTAACTTAATATAGGAACCCCAAAGCCTCTACTGAGTAGCTTTGTCTGAGAAGACAGACAGAAGGAGAGAGAAGTCATAAGCTACTTCAAGCCTTGCCAACTTACTAGCTAGCCTAAGAAGAGATGGCCAATGGAAGTACTTACTTAGCCGCCTACCGAGCCCATCAATAATGGAGAGGCTGGCTAAGCCAGATTTACCGAGTGGAATGAATGTATGTGAATTTGGACGGCAGATCAGGGCAAGTTAAAGAGCATGTGAAAGCAGAACTAGTACAAAGACCCATTGAGGCCTTTTTCAATAATGCTGACTCTCGTACTTCTCAAAGACTTGAGTGCTTTCAAATTCATGTTCACTTTGCCATTTTGAAAAGAAGGGGCATTTTTGTGGATTGGAATCAACAGTAAAGGAATCAGTCCCGCTCGGCCCCAACCGGTGGACCCAGACCTCTTGGCTCTATGCTTTCTATAAAGCATTTCATCAATGAAGCAGAATTCTTTTCAGTCCCTGGCAGGACTTTGACTTGGTCAAGTAAACGACCCCTCCTTTTCAAGGCTAAGTCTTCCTATCAAGTCATTGGACTACCCTTCACTTTCTTTGTGACCTTCCCTGTACAACGTCAGACCACTCCCCTGTCATATTTGATTTTGAGAAACCTGGTCCATTTGGTTTGGAGGCAGAGCTTCAGTACTTTTTTGACATTTGTCTCAACCATTGCACAATTGAAGTTCTGATATGTGGTGGGCGGTACCTGATGCAATGCGAAGAGGGCAGAGAAGTTACGAATCGCCAGGCTGGGATGTCAGCCTTTTTTGTGGTGTAGTCAGCCTTTGGGATTTCTTCTTTCTTCTTTCTCGAGTGGAAGTTGCTTACGCTCTTCTTCGCAGCAACCTTACAATGCCTGCCAGAAGAAAAAACTAGACTACTGGAGAAGATGGCAAGCTTTTCATCCTATCTTCAAGCGCCTTCCTTTTTTTCATGCATGCTAGCGCTCAAAGATAGGTCTTCAAGGCGGGAGGATTTCTTACTATTCTTAGTAGCTTGACATCATATTCTATGGATTACCGGTCGAACTAGATAAGCTTCAAAGAGCAGAGATCAACCATTGAGAACTAGCGATTCAAAAGAGCCTCTCATCACATCACCTTTCATTGTCTACCAAAAGGTCTTTGAAAAAGAGAGAATAGGAAGCCCATCTGACCCATGCTCGAGAGGTCTATCAAAGTTTAGGGCGGCGGCAGGCGCTTTATACCTGCGGATTGGACTTCTCTTTCTTGCTTGAATAAACTTCAAGAACCTCATTGACTATTGGAAGAACTTCCAAATGGGACAGGGGGGATTCTATCTTTTCAAAGAAAATGTACCGAATACAGATAGGGAAAAGCAGTCTACTCATGGCCAAGCACATCTACTTTCTTTCCTCGACCTAGACTGATTCATCCTTGCCATTCGTTAATCAATGCCGGACGGACCAATCTCAGTCTTTCTTTTCCTATGAAAAAGATACCTGGCGCTTCGATCTGAATCTGGCTTGCTTGCTTCGCACACTATTTCTTTCATTTCGACGTTCAGCTCTGTTGATAATGGAAGGTTTGAAGAGCCGCATCCTCCGACGAGACTCAGTCCGTTTTTCTTTAGCCGGAGCCGCCAACGTCGATTTTTGATTACCCCTCTAGAGTTGGACTTGGATGTTCTCCCTTCATGTAATTTAATAGAATAGCTCACCTTTTGTTCGAATCTTTGTGCACTTTTGTCTATGTTGACTCCATCTTCATTCACGAATGAGACTTTCTCTCGTGAGTTGTCGAAAGCAAGTGCTATTCAAAAAAGAAAGAGTCAATCAGCTTAAACCCATCTTTGTATCAACTAAGCGAACCTGACGAGCCAGTTGACCTTTCCTACCTTTAGTGGTGGAGGGGACGGGGGTTCCATTGTCATTATTGAATGATGACAGATTCCACCAGCCTGCCCAGCTTCTCGCAAAAGTGGATAGGCGGCGGGGGGGCTTTGAGTCCCCCAGACGCACAAAAGGTCTTAGGATAGTAAGCATACCACCTTTCGACTTGACCATTGAACCCCGTTAAATAAGTACCACTTAACATCTGCACTATCTTGGGACACCTCATCAGGCTTTTGCTTATTCTATCGTGGATGTAGTCAGACTAGACCTATGGAATGAATGAAAAGAATGAAGAAAGAAGTCCAATCCACGGAAGGCAGCATTAGTGCAAACTTGGAAAGTTGTGTGACCGCTCACATTTCTGTCCTCACAGAACACGTAGTACCAGGTTCCCCACATCCTTGATCTTTCTACTCTGACCTAGAAAAGAACGATTCTTTCGGATCTATCCGTCATCCGGTCTCTTCTGCTTCCTCCAAGAACTCGGAATGAGACGTAGCGCTCTCCATTACTTTCCTTAGTAAAGGGGGTAGGGTCTAAACTGTCTCATAGCAACGATGACGACGAGAATCCAGTGGGGGATAGACGATGGATGGTCTTGGAGTCTACGACAACGAGGAGATTATGCGGAACTGTATGCTAGTGGAGCTCGGATATTCGGCGAGCGCCGCTGTTGAAGAGCCAGAGAGAAAGATTGGAAGCGCCAGAGTATGTATGCTAGTTCATGGTTGTGCTAATTTCTCAGTGAAAGAAGAAAGAAAGGTAAGGTGCTCAACGTGAATGTTTTCGCTTGTATGAGGACGAGAGATCTTTGCTTTTTTTTCGCATTCCCAGTGGATTTTTGTGAGACTATATGGCTCATGGTCTTCACTCTCAATCTGATCGACCGTCAGGGCTTTCGTCAGCGTTAGACTGCGTCTTCAGGTACGTCTATTGGACTGAGACGCGACCCCACCAGTCAGTAAACCAGGAAGAAGTTTCTCCGATTCTCCCTGCATTGACTGCGGCGCTGCCACTTAATCTCGGATCGGTTAAATAGCCACCAAGCCAAGGAGCGGGGCAAAAAGAGAAGGGAAGAGGGGCACGGACAAGGCCAGAAAGAACCTACGACATTCAATCTTCGGGCCCTGCGCCTAAGATACAAACTAATTACACACAGGAAGAAAGTAACCATCCATATCGAAGAGAATCCCTCTATATCCAACGCCAAGAAACCTCATCCATATCACACTGCATTTTCAGACCTTCCCATCTGAGATTCCATCCAAAGCAGAAAAGAACGACGAAGCAGTCAACGAACCAAGGGCATCCAAGAAGAACGACACAAAGGCATGGAGAGCGAAGGGCGCATGAAAATGAAGGAGTCAAAGAAAGAATAAATCACTCTGATTATATAGTGTTGTTGAGCACAACCTATTCGAGCAGCATACAATCTTTTTTATCACAAGGATCTGGCTAGGTGAAATGCTTCTATAGTAGTGTCGCTTCACTTCGTTCAGGCTTTAGCACTTCGCTACGCTCAGCCAGAAGCCACTTCACTATCGTTCAGTTAAATTTACCTTCTCTTCGCTACGCTCAGCAATTAGAAAGTTGCCGCTTCACTTCGTTCAGGCCTACGTACCTTCACTGCGTTCAGTCTAAAGACCTTACTGCAAATTGAATAAAAGGAGGATGTGGGCATCCGCTTTCAAAGAGTGAGTCGCCTTCTCTTCATTCTTCTTTACCTGGCAGTTGGCGTGGGCGCTACGGGTGGGGTTCATAGCAGGAATAGCTATGTGGCAAGGATCAATGGCCGAGCCGACCAGCCTTTCTTCTAGTCAAGTTTGATCCTTGAGAGTCCATAGTCCTCCCTCTTCCAGAGATAGCTGAAAAATGGCTCATCACTTCAAAATAGCAAGAACTAGGAGGCGTGATCTACTAAAGGAATGGGAAGCCGGGCAAGCTACGACCGATTATTCATCTGCATCAGTCGAGTCAAGTTGGTCAGTCTGTCTATGATTGAAGTTCCGTGACCCCGCTCCTACTCTTGGCCTCGCACTCTGCCCAGACGGGAAGTCTTGACTTTGACAGCAAGAGAATGGTAATTGATTTACAAAAGCGGTCGGACCCGCTCAGACTGTTTTCAAAGGGCGGCCAGTGGAATGGACGTAGAGTGATGTGAAGCGTTGAAATGCGTTTCATATCATTTCCTAAAACCGCTAGGCGATGCGCCAGAAGCCATTTTCCGAAAGAAATGTGAGACCTTCTTCTTGCTTTCAGTTCAGCGTCGTCCTACTTGGAAAGAGCCGATTCGAAGAGCTAGAAAACTCTCTACCATTGATGA